>VXBA01002440.1:0-61779 GCA_013399895.1 Serilophus lunatus
TGCCGGGCCCTGCTTCGCACCACGGAAACACGGAAAAACCATTGGACCCCACGCAGTACCGTGTCTGCCGGGACCCACTGCCGGGGCTGCGACTGGTGCCTGCTGACGGCCATTTCCGGCCGGTGTCTCCCGCCCGCAGCCGCCGCGAGGACCCGGGGAAAGCCATCGGACCCCGTGCAGCACCGCATTTGCCAGCAATCACCACTGGTCCACGTTTTGGTGAGTTCTTCCTAAGAGAAACTGTGGGGGGAAACAGCTGGGCGACCCCCGCCACCTTCCCCAAGTGAGAAAGAGCGCGGGCACCCCCCTCCCCTCCCCTCCAGCCAGCCTGAAGGGCAAGGTGGAATGGGGGGAGGAGAGCGAGGGAAGACTACTAAGGAAAAAAAAATCCACCAGGATTTAAAACCAGATGGGGAGCCAACGAACCGTTTAAAAGGAAACATCCCCTTGCACCCCCCCCCATCTAAGTACCTCCCAACACCCTCCCTCCAGTGGACCCAGCACCACTCTCCCAAACCCAAACCCCCACAACAGGGGCACACTATAGGCTTTCTATATCAGGTAAAACGAGAACTCTGGATGCAGGTATACCATAGAATGACAGAGTAGAATATGCTGAGTTGCAAGGAACCCATTAGGATCATCGCGTCCAACTCCTGGCCCTGCACAGAACACCCCAATAATCACACCATGTGCATGAGAACATTGTCCAAACATAGATTGTCCCCAAAATCAATGCTGCATCAGTTCTTAGCTGAATACACTTCTTAGCTGTCCATAGCACTGCCCAGAACCGATGGACTCTTCATGTCTATGGAACACCACTGTACATTATTCCAGTGCATTCAACAAATTATGCCTTGCAATGCATTGCAGGAGAAGGGATTTACTGGCACACAGTGAGCCATTGCCTGAAGGAAAGTCGTAAAACCATCATTAGATTTTTCATAGGGAAACCCTTTGGGTATTGTTTTCAGGGAGATAAGTTCAGTTTTGTGGAAATCACTTGTCCAAAACATATTCCTACCTGTAGCACAGTAGAACTTTTTATCTCCTGCTGCTGCAGCTGAATGAATAGGAACAGTCAATCTCCCTGCTCTCCATTGCTGTACCTACTATATGTCTCCAAAGGTGTCACATTAAATCGACATTGAAGAGGTTGAGACCATTTGGAAGTTGATTGTGAGAACTAGAAGAACAGCTGTTTGGGCAAGGTATACAACTACTGCAAGAAAGACAATGAATGGTGCTGATCCTGACAAAGAACCATGAGCGCGCACGTGGAATGCCCCCATCAGAGCTTTGGACAGGTAAAATGCCTACCACGAATGACAGACCCTCTGCCTCTTCTCACTTCACCTGCAATCTGGAAAAATATTAGTAATTCTTGTTTCAGAAGCAGATTAATCACAAATAAATCACAAGTATGTGATTCATATGGATGTTTTGAAAATGTATTAACTACAGTTTGGTCAGTGCTTTGAATCTTGCAGTCAACAATTTCTCTTTAGTCCGTTAATACTACAGTTTAATGGAAACAAGGAAGAAATATCTTCAGTAGAGTTGGCCAAGAGCTGGCAGAAGCATTCACTGGTATCTGAGAACAGATGGCAAGCTCAATAAATAATATTAAAGCAAATTCAAGAGAATGCAAGATTTTTAAGACAAGGATGTTATGTTTCTCTGCCCTTTTTCCAGCTTTACTTTTTTGACTATTCCTTCCTTTCTATCACTCACATTAATTTTATTTTTTTCTCCTCAGGCTCTTTTTCCTCTGCATATTTTTTTCTTTTGGAGACAGAAGGAGGATGGTACTTGTTATTATAAATAATGGAAAGAGTCAATAAGGATGGTGGCAGACAGCATATGTTTAAAGAATGTTCTTATCTGTACTCAAATGAGAGTTGCCTATTTAAAAAAAACCTTTTAGAATGCTACCTGATTGATGCTGAGGAGATGAGCCCTTCTCTGCTCTGAAGAGTGAAGCATACTAAAGAAAATGGAATTGTTTTAGATATTCTGCTTCTCTTCTGTTACACTGCCAGTTGCAAGGCACCCTCATGAACTGAACCTATAAATTGCTCTTAACAATCTCATCGCTACATGCAATTTTTGGGTCTGTTGTGCTATCTTTACTTGAGGATGCAGTTTTATCTGCACAAAATGCTCAGAGCAACAGAGCCTAGTCACCTAAGTTTTCATTTGTAAACTGGTCTATAGCAACATAAATATTTGCTATAGACTGCCAAGACTGCAACTGATACCCTGTCATGTGTAAGATCTTTGGTAGGATCTTTGCTTGGTCATACTGGAAAACTGTGAAAAAAATCTGGTTGGATGGGGCTCAGTAAATAATGTGATGCAAGGTACAAAATGAGAAACAGAAATACTGCCAGCTTCTATAAGTTCTCAAGGGGTCATGGGAATTTTGGCTGGAGCCGATACCAGGTTTTTTGTGGAAAAAATCAGGTTTTCACAGAAATCAGCCCTGATTTGAAGTTTTCTCTAAGGAGAGCTTTCCTTTTCCCCTGAGTGGGGAACACTCACACTTTTGCTTGTAGAAAGGAAAATAATCAGAGATATAACAATATAATCTCAGGATACTACTGGGCTTTAGAACAAGTTTTTTTCCAAGAAAACCTTTAATTCACTCACTGCCCATTGTTTTACTCATGGGATAAAGACCAACTCAGCTATCTTATTTTAAGTCATATATCTAAATATTCATGAGACAGAGGAGGGCTTGTCAGAATGGAAAAGTGATGACACCTAACAAAAAGGAATAGGAATCTTTCACAGCTCTCTAAAAATGGTGGATTGCAATACATAGTAATAGTAAAACAAGTAAAGCTGATAAAGGCTGCTGAAGTGGTAGTCTCTTGTTTCCTATATATGCATGTTGATTCTAATAGTGAATTTATTATAAATGAATACAAATTACAAATTAAAAAAAGTAAAAAAAAAAAGGGAAAAATACATTTGAATTACATCACATACTCTTACATTTTGTTTCTCAGTGTGTGCCTCTGTGTTGTCAGCTATCAAAATGTCCTTCTAACAGTCTGGAAAAGAAAAACTATTTTATCATTTACTTGATTGCAAAGTTTTTGTAAATTGGAGGTCTGAAGGAGGAAGTCTTCATGCCATCTTTCTCTACTTAAGGAGAAGGCATGGAATATAGAACTAGGCTCTTCCTAGTGCCCACAAACAGGTTATCAGTCACAAATTGGAAGAGGGAGCATTTTGGTTAGATATAAAGAAGAAAATCTTTAGGAGGAGTCCAGCTTATCCTCAGATGAGATTGTTCAGAGAGGTAACACTATCTCCATCCTTGGATGTATTTCAAACCCACTAGCAGAAACTGAACAACCTAATTTAGCCTTGAAGTTACCTCTGTTTGGAGGTCCCTACCCATTCAAACTTTGGTGGAACACTATTTAGTACAAGAAGAAGAGACGGCTAAATCGACTTTGCCCAGGTATCCTTGTCTTTCAGCAATGTGAAAGGGAATAATAATAATAAATTGGAAAGCATGCAGCATGGTTTGCCAAGTTTTATTTGATACATGAAGAAGAACAACATCTCCCACCAGGAAAAGAATAGACACTCTAAGTAATTGTTAAGCAACACAATACTCTACGTGCTATCTTGTTTGGCTGTTCTTGTTACCAAGTATTGACATCCTGGAGAGATCTGAAAGCAGAGAAGTCAAAATTATCTCAATTCTGAGAAGACACATGACAAAATAAAACAATAACAGCTTGTATCTTTATAAAGCCATGACTTTATTCTGTGAGCAACTGAAACCCATTAACAGCAAAAAAGAGAAACTTTAATAAGGATAAAGAAGATGAAATCACAATAAAAGAAATTTAGATTGCAGTGCAGAAAACCTTTCTAGCAGTGACATATAGCATTGGCTGACATATTTAATCTCTGACAGGATTTGAATATATATATATATATATTACCAGAGCTGCTTTTTTATTGGATGAGGCCTAGGGTCATTTAACTACTTTCAAGCACTAGATTCAGTTAGCCAAACTGATTTTTAGTGCACTCTCTACAAGCAATGAACTGTAAAATATTCAATATTCCATCCCATTTAATAGGGGTTTGTGTACACTCTTCTGTTTCTTCAAAAATAGCAGAACTACTGTAAGAAAAGAGAATGCCTGAGCTTAGTCCCATTAATATTTTTTTTTCTCAGAAAGCAAAATAAAGGCATTAGAATAATAAGTAGAAAAAAAAGGGAATATAATCTGGAATTTCTCTGTTTGCCTTTGAATGCTGAAAACTGGAAACAAAGGAGAGGTAACTGATGATAGAGTCATCTACCATATATAGGGAATTTACTAGGTAGTATTTCAAGCTGAAAACCATAAGTTTCTGGCAGAAATATTTAGGCACATCACTAAAAACCCACCAAAACCCCTACCTGAATTTTATTTGATAATGATATTATCTGGTTTATCCATTCCCAATAATTTTTTAAGTTGGAAGGTGCTGTATTTAATGGAGCTATACTATTTTTTTCTTGAATCAACTTTAACAACTTTCACGTTGTTATCATCTTGTCCATAGTACAAAGTTTTTAACCTCTGGCTTAACCATCTTAAACTTAAATGGGAGCTGAATATGTTCAGCATTTCCCAGCATCAAAACATATGGTGAGGTTCTTATACTTTTCTGATTCTCTGTCTCATTACCTGAACAGATGGAAAATACTGCATGCTTTTAAGAGTTATCAATAAATCTAATCTATACTATATACTACTAAAGTATATATGCATTAATAAATATGCATTATCCCACCAGAATAAACAAAAATGTGCTTTTACCATGCATATAGAATTTACTTATTTATTGCAACTGTTTTGGTCTTTCTGGGTCCCCAGAAGTCTTTGCTACCTTAGCAGAGTGACTGCATTATTCTGTCCTTCTTTTGGTCTTCGAAAATAGGAAGCAAATATTCTATTTACAAGCTTACAAGAAAAAAAATTGTTGAGTTATTCCCTTTTTAACATTCAGACTACAAGATAAACAAGCAAGGACACAATTACACTAGAAATATGTCCTGACAAGAATGTTAAGCAGTGCAGCCTTGGAGTATTAATGATGTTCCATGTGCATGTGCACATACTCTTGTGTGATATGAAAAGCCACAGGTGTATTTTTGAAATCTACATTCTTATTTCCATGGAATGGAAATTCAAATGCTCACACAGGTGGAAATTCCTATTATGGCTATAATATAATTCATCTGATTAGGATACTGATTTAGCTGTAATAGCATTAATATCTTGCGCCACTATTAACAGGAAAACCAGATTACATGAATATATTATATATATAAAATATAATATATAATGTAGTTAACATTGACACAGTTAAGACCAAACCCCCGTTGCTAAATTATCCAGATCAGTTCTATTCCATCTATTATAGCATTAATCACAGTCTGGCACATTTTTGTTTTGTTATTTCAGGACTAGGCCACTTATAATCTCATGAATTTTCAGTTCAGTTGCAGCATTGCTATCTTAAATTTTAGAACAATTTTACATCCATGAATTGGGTTTATGATACAATTGATTGATGCTTACTGTACTAAGATGGAGATGGTAGAGATACAATAAATTGAGGACAAGTATTTTTTCTACAGCTGCATTATTTTTTCTGTGTCTCTTCTGTATCCTCATCCCTTATTATTTCTCTTGCTTCTCTCTCTGCCTTCCATCTCCTGAAACATTCAAAAAGGATTTATTCTTAGTTTTCATGCCTTTTAGAAGTTAATACTCGTACACTGCATGAACAGTCTTAGGATACTTTTACATTTAATCCAGCTGTATTTATCATCCTTCCTCTTTTTACTGAAGGATCATAATGGTCCTCACTCTTACTTGTTTCTTTTACTCCACTGTTCAGCCACACCAGTTTCTTTCTGGCCTTTCTGAAGTTCTCTCCAGTAAATAGGATGTATTCTGGATTTCCAATGTGGTGGATGTTCAGAATGACCTCCCTGCTGCTTGGGAGGTTGATTTGTTTAACTGATAGCTTCTTTCTAAAAATCATAGACTCAGAGAAGGACTTGGGCTGGAAGCTCATCTTGTAGTCACCTGCTCCAAGCAGAGCTAACTACAAAGGTGGATCAGGTTGGCCAAGGCCTTGTTCTAGGCAATATTAAAAACTTCCAGGGATGGCGATCCTATCACTTCTCCGGTCAACGTTTGCCCCCGCTATTAGCAAAAATTTCTTTCCCCCAATCAAAATATCTCATGCTACAAGTTGTTGCTGTTGTCTCCCATCGTTTTTTTGGACTCTAAGATGTTCTCTTGTGTTGATGGCAGAAACTGAAATGGATACAGGAGCTGTCTTTGTTGCTTTCCACACTCTGGATATGTTATGATCTGGATACGTTTCAAGGGATGACTCTTCAACAGTAATATTCTTGATCAGGTTTTCATGCAATGCTCAGAACCAGGCCGACAGATGTTGATGGTATCTAAATATTAGTCATAATCATTTAAGTAGTCTGTAGGCCTGTTGTAATTCTGGAGGGGGCTAATGACCCTTATTGTGCCTATGTCAATACACATTCAGACACTTTAATCCTCCCTCTAAGTAATACAAGCCCATAGCTCTTATTTAAAATAGTTTCATTTCCCAGAAAAAGCAGTAATTCCTTAAAAGTGACCTTTCCCCTCCTATTTTTGCACATGCAAGTGTATATATTGACATACTGCAGGTGGTAAGAGTATCTGAAGAGAAGAACAACAGACCATATTTTAAATATCCAGAAATAAATAAGCTGGATCAATATAGTGTAACAGATTGTTTTGCTCATTAGAAGGTAAAAATAAAAAGGAAACTTGTCAATCTACCAAAAATTTAGCCTTTCAATAAGGATATAATTGGAACAAGCTGTCAAAAACAACTTTGAAATTAAATTCACAGCAGCTGGTACTCAATACATTTCATGACAGGTCATCAAAGATAAAAATTTACCTCTACATGTTACTTCTTTCAGTTCTGTCAGATATTTCAAAATGTCCGGGATTTTTAAAGCAAAATTAACTATTTCAAGTTAGAATTACATATAAGTGGTGCCTTCATCTTAATTGGAGGCTTTTCATTTGGTGGAAAAAGCCTTCATTAACAGGAATATTTCACTGTACCTTTTCCTACTGTTAGTCACAATACTTTCCTAACCCACCCTCTACAGCCTTATTAGTCCTTAGTTTTGTTGTTACTTTGTCTCTCTAGCAATAGATGATTTGCTTCCTTCGCTGTGAATAATAGGTAATATTTAGCAATATTTTCTAACAATCAACAGACTGTGGATACTATCTTACATGTGACTGTTTCTTAAGAACACAAATATACAAATTCTGAAGTATTTAGAAAGAGAGGATAGTATTTACAGTTAAATCTGAAAAATATCACTGCAATTCTGCTCTGTCTATGACTATTAAAAATCATCTTCTTCATAATACCCTCACTTTAAAGGAATATCAAATTATTGTTTGTTTTCCACATGGAAAAGTCTCTTGATATTTTCTAGCCCTCCAGAAGCCCCTCAAAAATAGAATAAAATGTCTCAGGTAACTAGTTTCCTCATTGGAGACAATCCACACTTTCAGACAAATCATGTCTCAAGCATGAGTATATCTGCACTCTAAGGAACAATCAGTGAGGATTGTAAAGCAAAGTGTGACCTCTGACAGTGACTGCACACCCCCAGACCCTTGCATTAACTTGGAAAGCTGGAGCTAGATAGGAGAGAAGCCTTGCTGCCTATGGGTAGCTGCCATGCACCTGTTAGAAGGTTGCTAGAAAGCCAGCTGACTAGGAGGTTTTTGCACACTCCTATCATTGAGGTTGGCAAAAAATACTTCGATTAAAACTTGACAGCTACCTATTTTCCTATTTGTGCTCTTGTGTTTTGTGCCCATCTCCATTTTGTACTGCACCTGTATTCATCCTTTTTGTCATTTGCCAAAAAAACCCACAGTCCTGGGGGGTACGTGTTACAAAAGTGGTTAAGGATGAGAGCTCTCAACTGAGGTCTGTTTGGGCCAGGGGTCTCTGCTAGACCTCCAGAGGTTGCTTCCAGCAAAACTCTTCCTACAATTTTATGAAAGTATAGAAAACTATTTCAAGGAGCAAGCTCAGACCAGGGCTCCAGACTGGACTTGCTGCAACCTGTCACTTGTAATAGTCTGGATGGTATTACCATTAGGGCTGTCATGATTCTGCCTGCTTTGCTTTTTTTTTTTTTTTTCCTTCAATAAGTCCTGTAAAATTCGAGGGAATACTCTTGTTACTGCTGCCCTGGTGTGTGAAAGAGAGAGAAGTAATAGATAGGGTTGAAAAAAGTCATTGCAGCTGCACCTCCTGCACCCTTAATCTGCAGCCATGCCAAGGCACGAAGGTTCATAAAGGAAAGTATAATTTCAAAGAATTGCTGTAGACCTGTAAGCCTTCAGCGAAAGGTAAGTCTTTACTAGGGAACTGGGATCCCACCATTCAGGCTGCTTTATGAGCAAATTAGCAAAACCACGGTGCTTTCAGAAGTTTGAGGTCAATACAGCAAATGTCACATTGTGAAGTCAGCACTCGAGCTGTCTTAGCAGTAGTAGTTTCACTAATAAAGAATCCTAAATTGATTTAATTAGCATTTTAATATTTTTTCTAAATACAGAATACCCAAGAACCAAGGAAGCTTTTTGTCTTCATCTTATGTTGCAAGAATAAGACTGCATTTTATGGAATCATACAATCATTTAATTTGGAAAGGACCTCTCAGATCACAAAGTTCACACAATTCATCTAGCCGGTGGGTAACGTTTTATGGAAACACCTGTTTCATCAATGTTGAAAGTAAAATACACTTTTCAGAGAACAAGTGCAATATTTAATTTTGGCCAGATTCAGATTATTAAATCTGTGTAAAATAAAATAAAATAAAATAAAATAAAATAAAATAAAATAAAATAAAATAAAATAAAATAAAATAAAATAAAATAAAATTTTCTCTTAGTTTTCCCCATAAGTCTCTTTGCAGCATTTTGAGGACTGACTTAGAATTAAATACAGAGCTGTGTTCTTTTGACCTGAAATCTCTGACCTGTGAGATAAAGTGACATTGTTTCTGGTTGTGGATCAGTTCAGCTAATTGCTGAGTGATGTCTGTGACACAGCTGGTACACGATTTTGTTCCCAAGGTAACTCTGCCGTACAAAGTGATTCAGAATCAATCATTTGTTTTATAGGGATACATCAGGTGTTACGTGCTGCACATGGGGAAAATAGACATTTTTACTGCGAGGGTCATCCTTTTATTAAAATATCCTTTCATCTCCCTTTGTGATACAGAAGGCACATTATCAGTGTTATAGCTGAAAGGAACATAATGTATTCAATAGGAAGAATACTCAGGAATTTCTGTTTTGCTTAACACGAGTTCCCTGGGACTAGCACAAACCTAAAATCTGTAATAAAACTGCAAAGAAATACTTTTTTATTTTCTCTTACCTTCAACAAAACCATATAGCCTTTCCCTGTGCCTCTCACCCAAGAACACTGGTTCACAATAACAGACAATAAGCTACTTTATAACACATAACAGAGACCATCTCATTAAATAGACATATTAGGCACTTAGGACTGGGTTCATCTCCCAGAGATATCTGATAGATTTCTGTGTTTACAGTAAGGGGTGCTGGACTGCATTTATAGTTCTGAGATTGTTGCTGGGAAAAGCAAAAACTCCTACACAAGCAATTATATATGCCTTCCTATTCTTGAGACAACATCAGAAAAATAAAAGGTAAAATTTGTTCTTCTCACATAGGTGAAAAAATTCTAATTTTTCACGTGTTTGAGCAAGAAAGAATTTTAAACATAGACCCTAACCCAGATTATGATTTGTTAGAATAAAAATACAGTTGTCTTCAATGCATTGATGTATATGTTAGGCTGAATTGTTGCTCACTTTTTGTAGCTGTTCAGAACGATCCTTGATTTCCATGAAGTTTTTTATGCAGGCAACCACCCCAGAATTTCGCTTATTATTTCTAAAGAAAAATATATAATTTTGAAGATGGCACAAAAGAACTTCTAAGTTTGGTGAAAAATACATTTTTAAGAGCTGCACAAAGAGGTATGCTCGCAATTATTTTCTAAATATTTTCTGGATGTTTTTTTTGCTTGTTTAGGAACATCAGAAAATATTTCTTCATTTATATTAAATCAGGATTCTTTAGCTAAGAGCTGTGAAGAAAATCTGTGATTGAATTTTAACAAACTGACTTTTCTTGCAAAGCTGGTTAACTCAACCACAAACCAACATTAGCATAAATTTCTGTGAAACAAGAGAAGATCCTGTCAGGTTAATTTAAAGCTATGGGAAATCACTTTCAGATTTACTATAATTTTGCATGTTTAAAAATTAATGAGGTTGTTTTTGCTGCTGTATTACTTGGTAATATGTCTTACCATTTCAATAACTTCCTTCTCATTATTTTTTTTCTTGAAGGAATGCCTTTGTTGCTTGCAGGTTTTGTGAAATCAGTGTGTAGTGGATTAGCCTTGGTCTATAGCCAAACTCCCACCTGGCCACTCATTCCTCCCACAATGAAGGGGAGCTGGGGTGGAAATGGAAAGAATAGGAATGAGAAAGCCTAAGGGTAGAGAGGTCGACAGGGAGATCACTTACCAAATACCCTCGTGGGCAGATTAGATTTGGTTTGTGGAAAATTAGTTTGATTTCTGCCAGTTAAAATACACATGTAATTACTGATTTTTGTAGTGGCTAACAGTGAGACAAACATTAAAACACACTCTTTCCTCTCCCCTTTCCCAGGCCCAGCTTCACTCCTCCAATCCCAGCTCCTCTCCCCAGCGTGAGACAAGGAGATGGGGAATGGGGGCTTGTCATCAGTCCAAAACAGCTTCTCTCTGCTTGTCCTTTCTCGTTGTCCTGTGTTCCTGTTCCTGCCTGGGTCCTTCCCAGGCTGCAGTCCTTCACAAACTGGTCAAGCGTGAGTCATTCTCACAGACTCCAGTCCTTCAGGATAAGCCTGCTCCCAGGTTGGTCCTTCATGGTCCCCAGTTCCTTCAAGGTCCTCCATGGCCTGCAGTGGCAATACCTGTTCCCCTGTGGTTTAGCTGTTTCCTATGTATCAACTCTAATCAATGGTATGGTGGAATTAATGTATGCATTTATATATAATTGGATATATGAAGTATTGCTAATCAGTAATATTAATTATTAATATTAGTTTACTGTTAAAATGAATTGGTTTGTACATATAAAATTACATTGATTTTGTAGTGAAAATCTCTCTCTGGTTACCTATCTAAGACTCATTCATTTCTATTATTCTGTTGACATAGAGACTATAATTTTTTGTGAAAGTCACAGCCTTTTGCAAAAAAACTACCTTGAACCAAAAGATTAAAGCAGGTAACTCCTCACCCATTCCAGATAGATTTGTATATTCAATTATTTTGGCCAATTTCAATCTTGTTTCAGTCACTTAGAGGTTGCCATGTGTTAGAAATAAATGTTTTCTTAGCTTTTTTTGTAATGGTGTTTGTATGACTCTGATATTTTGCTTATGCTGCAGAGATCTAAAGATGGATTGTATCTGTCTTTAGAACTGTTAGAACATGAGGTATAGGCTAATCAAAGAGACAGGTGAAATGAAATTCAGTGAATAATTTTTTTCTATAATATGCCAACAGCCTCAATAGAAAAATGAAGTATTTTTAAATCGACAAAAGTAAGCATTGACTGGCTTTTGCCTTTTTGCCTTACAGGGTTCATAATGTTAAGAGTAAACCTCTGATTCTGCAAAATCACTGTGTAAATTAAGTATATCAGTAATCATATCAGAACTTCAAAATATGTTCTCTCAAAACAACCCCTTCAGTACAAACTGGCCGAAGCCATTGGGCTGCACACGTTATGAATGGCTCAAATAAACCTGCAGAGGTGCTATTACATACGTAGGGCCTGACTCCAGTGGAACTCCAGTTGACTGAGGTTTATGACAGTGGACGTTAAAGCCTATTACCAATTCATTTCTTCACACAGAGCATGCTAAATTTTAAAAACAATGAATATGCAATTTTCAGCGTGTTCTTATAGATATGTTATTTCCCATTTTTTTAATAGGAGAATATTTTAATATAATTTACAAGTTCTACCGTTTATCAATTGCTGAAAGTTGGATTTTTATAGAAGAAGAAAAAATTCTAGCTGTACAGAGGTAGTGATATTGGCATTATAATCTTCCCAGAACCCCTGGTATAAGGCACAAATTTTCTCAATATGTCACCAGAGATGTCAGTCTTTTACTCTCGGTCATTTTAAATGTCTCATTTTTATTTTGTGCTGCTTTTTGTATCACCAAATATGTGTAATTACCTGCAGGTCCTATTATTAATTTCCATCAGTTTTCTACATTGTATTTTTTTCATTTCATACTTATTTGCTGGTTTTTTTTATTTCTAGTAAATCTCACCTTTCCTGACTTTGCATGGCATTGCTTCTTCCCTCTGTCTCTGACCTTCTTTACTGATGTTGACAGGATGCATGTATGTATTTTAAAAATAACTTTTTTAAGAAAATTTTTAAATATTCTCTGAGAAAATGTTATATTCTCAAATATTAATTCTTTAAAAAATCTATGTTCATTCCTTTCTCAAAGAGAATCACAAAGTCAAAGACTTCTATTAGACATAACTATAAATTAAATGTAACACTACGTTTCAGACATCATATATGTACATAATAGCTATTGTAATAGTATTATTCCTCTAAATAGGACAATAGCCTTGAGCAATTGCAGCTCATGGGCA
This sequence comes from Serilophus lunatus, assembly GCA_013399895.1. Lineage (NCBI taxonomy): Eukaryota > Metazoa > Chordata > Aves > Passeriformes > Eurylaimidae > Serilophus > Serilophus lunatus. The sequence goes on from VXBA01002440.1 coordinate 12,871, forward strand.
AGTGATTTGAGCCTTAGTGTTTTTTTTGTTTGTTTTGTTTTTGTTTGTTTTTCTTTCATTAGTAAATAATATTTACAAAGCTAATCAAAACTGAAATGTGGGTAATTTTTTTGTGGTGTGTTAAATCTTTTTAAAGATTGTTGACCAGATATGCAAATAGCCATGGATGGATAAAGAAAGTAGGAATAAAACCAACAAATGAGTGTCTGTTAGATGAGCTATGTGGAAATTAAACTGCCATCACTCTATGCATTGTCAATTGCATTGCTTTGATGAAGCCATCACTACAACAGTAGATTGAAAAAGAAATTACAGTATATTCAATTAAATTGAATTTTCATATACGTCTGCTGAAAAGATTGCTCCTGTTTGATTCTCTTCTTTTAGGGCTTCTGACCTCCTGGCTCCAAAACAAACATCTGATTTCTTGCTTGGGCCTTTCTTTTGCCTTTATCTTGGTCTCCGCTTTGTTTAAGAAAAAAAGCCAAGCAAATCAATGCATTGATTTTCTGCAAAAGACTGAGTTTCTACCTGATGTTTCAGATGCCTTTGATCTGAGAATTGTAGCACTTGATATTTTTTCTCTACTTTTTCATGTAAATAAATCATAGCAGCCTCTAGTGGTCTTAACTGTACGGCAAAGTAAGCATATCCTTATCTGACCAGAGGATAAGGTTATACAAGATCACAAAGATACCATCTGAGCCAGCATCCTCAGCACTCATGACTGCATCCCATCAGCTCACATGGATTTATGTCTGTCCAGTTTCTTTAAACTTTCCCTAAATTAATAACTCAAATGATGGTGTAAGTCTTTCTTGCTCCAGACTGTCTCACAGGTCTCAGGGGCCTGCTGCTCTTCTGAAGGCTGGCCATGCTGGTAAATTCTGAGGCAAGATGCACTTTGTTCTTTCCTGTGTCCCCTGACTTGCCTCATGCAGCATTGGGACCTATCTTCCTGTCACCTGCTTGTTGATGGAATATCTGTAGAAGCCCTTCTTGTTGCACTCGATGTCCCTTGCCAGATTCAACATTAGGTGGGCTTTGGCTTTCCCAGCCTCACCCTTGTGTCTCTGTGTACTTTCTTGTGTGACCTCTCCCTGCTTCCACTTCTTGCATACTATTGTTTTAGATCTGACTTTAGTCAGGAACTCCTAGTTCCTGTTTTAGTCTGAAGCTCCATGAAAGCTGCTGACTACTTTTGCTTCGATTTCTGTATGTCAGGATAAACTGTTCTTCAGCTTGAAGCTGAAGATTGTTATCTGGCAATTTGTCTTCTTCCCTCCTCTCATGGTCCCGAACTCCACTATCTTATGGTTGTGGCAACTAAGGCTGTCTCTGACTGTCAAATCCACAAGGAGACTCTGAAACTTTCAAATACTTGACAGGCTCAGGCTACTCCTTCTGTGAAAGAGAAAGACTTAAATGCTGGTACAAATGGCCCATATACAAGAAAGTGCCTAATTTGTTTTGCAATTATTGTAAAATCATGTTTTTACTTCTTTATCAGTCTTGAGATGCTATTGCTCTTGGGACACACTGAAGAGATACAATCTTCAAGAAGATTACAACGAGTTATCTTCATTTCAGACAAGCGTTCTGGCTGCATAATGAGAACCAAGAGCTAATCTTCATTTTTGTACTTGCTGTAAGATGTGCTTACATTTTGATGTTCGTTGTGCTGATATTGTTACTGAGATCTACAGTTTTCATTCTCCCTTATTTGTGTTTATTTGACCAGAGTTCAGAGTTCATCTTTAAGACTTACTACTATTGCATCAGGAATGTCATGGCCTGCAAGATAGAATGCCTGGATCCATTACAAAATCACTGTGCCAAATCCAATTAGCAAAGATTTTTTGATGAATTAACCTTGTCATGGCAGACTATACACTGCACCTGCTGTTCTGCTTTAGAGCCAGACTTTAGCCCTCTTACAGTTCAGTCCTTGGTTGTTTTGCTGATCCCTTTCAGCTCACTTTTTCCTCCTTGTCTTTAGACGTCACTACCTCCAGATGTCCAAGATTTTTCTGCCTCATTTATATGTATGATTTTCCTCTTCAGTTTGTTCTTTCATCATTCTCAGTACTCTCTTGTTGCAGAACTCTGCAGCAGATGTTTGATTTTTTTTCTTGTACCTTGCCTTATCTCCAAGGAGCCTTGAAAATGCTGCTGCTCTAGACAGGAAAGCAAGACTGATCATTGCAGCCATCAATGGGCAAAAGAGAAGGTTATTTAATAACCTAGCTGGGGAAAAACAATTAACAATTTTCATTATGTACTTAAGGGAACCTGAACCCATAGTAGCACAAACCTGCCTTTAAGCGAGCTGAAAAGTGGTGTTCTGGTACAGTGGGAATTCACGTTCCCTCCTCATCTGGGAGTTCTCTGTGAAGAAAAAAGTCAAGAGAGAGAAAGGATTTGTCTTTGCTGCATGTCCCTCCTTGTCAGGTGGGACACAGTTGGCAGAGTGAGGACTACAGACCACAAGGCAGTGCCAGGGTAAATTTAAGAAGCCTGTAAGGGCCTTCAGGCAGACCAGAGACCTGAATGGCTGATGGGGTGTAACTGGTCATGGCTGACCCTACTCTGCCTATCTCACCAAATATTTGGCTGTGATATAGTACTCTGCCTCTGGGTATTAAGAGCCTGCAACACCTCCTATCCTCCTCAGCTGCCATGTCCTTGGCCAGAATTCTGGCTTGCAGCATCACATGCTGCCCCTTTTGGGGCCGTTCCTGGGAGGTCTGCTTTTTTTAATGCCAGATTAGTCACAGATCTCCTGCTCCACCACCGTCACTAGTGGCATCAGCTTTGAGAACAGAGTTAGGTATGAGAAGTATCCTTTTCCCTCTTGCTGGTAAGGGAGGGAAGTGGAAAAAACTTGGACACGGTACTAGGATCAGATGCTTCATGATGCTGGGCAGCAAACACAGAGGTCTGCAGTGTGGGCCATCTGTCATCCCTCCAGATGACAGCCTGCCATAAAAACAAGCCAAAGAATCAGTTGCTGGAGAGCAGACTTGCATGACCAGCATCACTGTCAGATGGAGTGCTGTCTTTCAAGTACAAGAAAGATGGATGCAGCTAGCACAGCAGGGCACACATGTCTCCCGGCCAGGATCAGCTTTGGAGCAAAATTCATCTGGTGTTCACAATGCTAAGCTCCTTCCACTTCTCCCAATGTCCCTCCATTTCCAGCCGCCCACACTGGCTGGCTCAGACCAACTCGAGCAGAGCCCAGTGGGCCCCTGACATGTCAAGGAGGTGTATGGACAGGGGTGGCACCTTCTCTACTTGCTAGGAAAGGAAAAACTAAACATGGCCTTAGATGGCAGGAGGAAGAATCTCTTTCAAGAGTAACTAGGACAAAAAAAATCACTCTGCAGGATTTTAGGGTTTCTCTTGGAGCACAGCATAGTGGCCAGACTTTCCACCAAGACAAGATTACTTTTCCCTGCACGAGGAACTCTGGTGTTGGTGCCCCAGGGAGAACAGCCAGTGTCCACTACTGCATCCTTTGCTGGCCCACTCCTGGGTCTGCCCAGATACCATCATTGCACAAGTATGCACACAGCAAATGGGTAAAACCCTTTCCCATTTCCAAGACACCTTCCATTCCTGCACCTGAATGGTCAACATTCCTGCTCCCATGACATCTCCCTGACAACAGAGCCCTGGATTGCATCCACGAGGTAGGCTCCAAGATGGTGGTGGCAGTGTAGCCTGTGCAGTGTGCTCTGTGACCACATGACATCACTGCTCAGTAGCTGGCCAAGGGGGCTGCTCAAGAACTGAGGTGGACATGTTACGGTAAAGTGGAAAGGGAGGAGGTAGAGGAACCTGCAGCAGGGTTGTTGCCACCCTGAGTGTGGGAAAGGAGCTGTGCCATAATCACAGTTTCACCCGAGCAGCATTTGTTGCTTTCCAGAGAACCTTTCTGAGGTCAGCACGCATAATACTCCATCCTTGTCCAGGACAGGAAAGTAGAATCCCTTGGGTATTGTGCCTAGCAAGCTTGATCTTGTTTGGGAGATGCATGTACCTAATCAAATTGTTGTAATAGAACTGTACATACATGGGTAGGGGACATGGGAACCTTTGGTATGACATAGCTGGTTGCTATGCAGCTGTCTGCCTCTGCAGCTATTGCTTTTACTGCTGCAGTTGCTATAGGAGACTATCAGATGAAGTAATGAAAAATTTCTCCCCTTACTCTTGATGGCATATTGCCCAGCTTTGTGTATATTGCATACCAAGCATCTGATCCCAGCAAAAATCTATCCCTGCTTTCTTCCTTCTTCCCGGCTGGAAACCATGGAAACCAAGCTGACTTGATTCTGCCATGGACAAAGAATAAAAGGGGTAGCCCAGAGACACGGCCCTTGTCAGCTCCACTGAGCTATCCCCATTCTTCATGTATAGGAAATAGTCAAAGACTTTATTTAATCAAAACTGAAACTTGATGATACAAGTGTTCTAATTTAAGATACTATTTACACATATTATTTGACAGGTTACTTTCTTCTATGTACTCACTTGCCATCACATCAGGCATCCGTAGCTACCGGGGAATAAAAAAAATACCAAGAACACTCAGATCCATTGCATCCCTAGAGGTTTTCAAGGTGGTGTTTATTTGTTAAATAGACCGGTGTTGGGCAGAGCTGCACATACATCTCCTGGTTGATCCATCATTTGGCAGGGAGTTGCAAAACTGATATTTTCTGACCCATGGAATGGTTTGTGGACCTGAAACAGTTTCAGAGTTGAGATGGATGCACATGATTAGTTTCCTGACTGAAGTGAGAGCCCTTCGTCTGCATGGTCAAGTATAAAATAGTGGCCTACATGCAATCACTGGCACTCAAGTGAATAGCCCCTTCTGTACATGCCCTCTGGGAGAGGACAGTTGAGTGGTGGCAGCCCTATATGGCATCCTCAGCCTCTTTTCTCCCTTCCAGCACACTGGGCCAAGAGGGCCAGCTGAAAAATGGGTCTTTGAAAAGGAGCCACTGGATTCCAGCCTGGGTTGCCAATGACCAAAGGCTCTGTATTGTCAAAGAACTGGGATTCATGCTGAACTGCACCAGAACATGGGCTGCAGTCTTGATCCTGTGTATGCCCCATCTTAAACATTTATATCTTCTTCATGGTTTCCTATCTGTGTGTAGCTTTTCTGCATGTTGATGGAGACTAGTGCTGAACTGGAGACCAACGTGACAGTGACTTGGCTACAGAAGGGACTGAACATTCAGAGCTGAGCTTAAACAGAGCTCTTGGTCCTTGGGGCAGGGTGTTAGGTGGAGGTTCCAGGCAGCATTGAGCCAGGGCCATTGAGGCTTATTTGTACTCTCAGAATTTAATCAGGACAGACGGTGCCTAGACAGCAAGTACATAGGCAGAGAGCAGGCACAAACCATGCAGTCTGCACAAAGACAGAGTCACTCACAGTTAGAACTTCACACAGAGAACAAAGATAACAGAAGAAACAGCAGGAAGAGTTCCCTGTGGAAATTAGTCAAAAGACAGCACAGGAAATGAATATTACCCTGAACCCTAACAAGTGTTTCTACCAGAAAACTGAATGTGTCTGGCAGCAAACATACCCAGACACTGAGGCCTGCTGGAATGAGGTGGCCTGTGCCTGTGCTTGTAAGTTGCCTGAGCTTTTAAATATTAAACCACATCCAGCTCAGGAAATTCCCCTTGCAGCATACAGAAGGCAGGGCAGCCCTCTGGGCATTTTTGGAACTTTTGCTATCTAGAAGGAGGAGATCTATTTTTCTTGTCCCAAAGGCATCACGTGTCCAGAAAGTAGCTGGCTGGGAGGACATGAGACAGTAAATGTACGTGACAAAAAGATGTTCCGATCTCCTGTTCCCCCGGATGACTTGCCATTCTGCATTTTGGCAGTGGGGCATGTTGTGGGAGCAGCCAGAGCTTGCTCTTGCTCTGCCTGAGCTCTGGCAAAAGCCTCAGCAGCATGTGTGCTAATAAACTCCGAGCCATCATGAGGTGACCACAGAGGTCATTCTGGGACATCCTCAGCCTCTGTTTTGCCACTATCCAAGCTGAGTCTTTGGGCTGTGGAGGGCTACCAGTCAGGCTGTGATTGCTTAGTTGCTGAGGAGAGACCTCCGAAACAAGAACAGAAACAAAACACAGAATAGTTTTTTGCTTTTTTGAGCCCACTTGGGATTTTCCATTTTCTGATTTTCTGATTACTGTTATTTATTCCTCTGTGCCTTTAAGTTATGACTCATCTGTTTAAGATTGTGCAGCCAAAACAGCAGATAGTATTCTGGGATGGACTATGGATGTCCACAGTAAAATAATGTTTTTGTTCTCTAATTCCGAATTTACTTTTTTTTTTTAAAAGTTTTCTTTGACCACTAGTGTTCACCAAGAATGATTGCAAACAGCTCCAAGATTCCTTTCAAGATCACCATTAGCTCTTTGCTATACATGGGCAGTCAGGGCAGTTCCCTGCTGCCTTTCCTACAGCTCTGTGATTAGTAGCAATAAAATCCCTCTGTCATTTTCAAATTCTAAGATCTTTTCCAAATTTTTATAATCAGAGAGGTTTGAACAAAATAAAACTCCCATGAACATATCAAGCCTGGACATTGCTTCTTCAGCAGTAGGTGTTTCACTCTACCTATTGTATTATTCTTTAATGCAGACACAGTTAAAATATGCTAACAGTTTTTGGAAAAAAGTGCAAGTGAGCCTTTGACTTTGTGCTAATTTTAGTGCTAGATTAGGAACTGCACCTAACAAGAGCCATGAGCGTGAGTCCATCCTGCCCCTTTATAATAAAGTCTGATGGTTGACAACCACAGGGGTCTTTAATACAGTCTTGAGTGGTTTTAATTCTCAAGTCCCTGAGATTTCTTGACAGTATATCTTTGAGGTCTGTTGTTGGTGTCATACCTCTCAGCCTTGCACAGATTTTTCCATGCAGATTGTATGGTGGAAAAGGTATCTGTGCTCTGCAGAAAAGAGTATAAAGCAGGATTGCAGTACTGTAATTTACTTTTTTGGCACTGCTTATACAGAAGGTAAGAAAGGGAAAAAAGTCCTTATGGGGAGAAGAGAATGTGTTTAGTGCAGAAAATAGAAACAAACAAAAATCAGGGAGTGCTTGCTCCAGTAGTAGTTTGAGCACACACACCTCATAGTCATGAGCCAAAATGATTCCATGGTTTGTGGGAATGGGATCATCAGGGTATCCACAACCTTTTTGTATTAACATTGCATCAAATTGATACGGATTTATCTAAGTTATACTTCCTGCAGAAGCTCAAAAAAAAAAAAAAAAGGAAAAAAGTGCCAAACCACTGAAGGAAAAGACAACAGCAGAAAGAGGGCTTTCATTAGCAGCATGTCTGAGTTTGTAAAGCATTGGGCTGGGTGTTCACCATTTGACTTGAAATCACAGAATTTGGACAGCCCCTACAGGTGCTGTGATGCTATGTAATCATCTTTGCATTTGAGCACCAAGTCCTTGCTGACTGAGACTGATTGCAGAATTTTGAATCCACAGTTAAATTATAACTTAAAATCATTACATCAGATAATGCAAATGAAGGGTTTTGCTCTTTTTAATCTTCAGCTATTAAATTTTATGTGACCATTCACAGGGAATATAATGATATGACTTAAGGACTGTTATAAAACCATAATTTGTTCCTGATCTTAGAAGTGATTTGAACCATAGCATTTCCTCCCTTATGAATGCAAATGGTCTTTTTTGGTCCTATAATCATAAAGCGTTTACCTCTTTATGTTGTGGTGTGAGAATTTTTTTCAAATGAAAAGCACATATCGTTAAGTAATTCATAGTATCATCTTGCTCATGTTTTCAAGAGAAACACAGACAAAGAGGTAGGACAAATAACGTTGATTAATATTAAAGCTAATAACATAATTTTTTTCATCTGTGTTTTATGCCCATCTGTCATCTTCTTTTAAAGTGTCGCCTCATTTTTAATTTACCAACTTCTTTATCCACACTCCATTTCTCATCTTTTTTTCTTGTTCCTGTTTTACTCCAGAGTTCTGAACATATTACTCATATGGAGCAGTCAGGCGGGACTGGCTTGTTGTGTCATGCTTTGCCCTTCCAGGTCACTTCTTAATTCTTATACCTGCTTTGAAACAGTATGGGAGCAAAGACTATTCACATACTTAAAGAAGCATGTGTTATCAGCTTAGCAGGAGCCCAATTTCCAGACACACAAATATCAGAGAGATCTTCTCATTCCATTGTATTTCAGAAGTCTAATACAACAGGAGAGAAGGAGCAAAAAAAAGTCTCATGAGGAACTGCAGAAATCACTGAAACTTCAGGATCTGGAAATTAAAGAACTAGGTAAAGGGTAAAATGGGTAATGAATGGCAGAACACTACACAGATAAATGCAGGTAGCACATACAGTAACCACAAAACATTAAACCCCCACATATTTAAAATGGAATTACATAAACACAAGGCTGAAAGGAGAACAAATCTCTTTTCAACAGTTAAAACCATTTTCTATCTCCTTTCATTTGGACAGTAACCCACTAATAGCAGAGTGAGTTAGACTCAGTTTTCCAATACCAAGCATTTCATCATTATGACAGAAGGAAAAAATGAGAGAAAATTGAAGACATGAGCAAGAGAAAGCTTTAAAAATCTAAAGGGGCCTCAGGAAAGTTTGAAGTTAAATACAGCTTAGCTCAGCGATGCCTGAGCATCAGTGTACAGCTCTGTACAAACTTAGTAACTGATGACTGCAGAACTGAAATGGGGATTATAGAAGAATATTGGGAAATAACTCCCCACAATATCTTTTATATGAGAAAGTTTATAGAACAAATGAGGAGCAAAAATGTGATCCAACATTAAAGTCTTCTTGGACCACATGACAGAAAGTTGAGAGTACTGTCCTTTAGAAGAAACAGCCAAAACTGTACTGGTCTGGATGATGAGTCATGATGTAGAGTCATGCTGCATGAGTCATTATCAAACATCAGCCTCTGAAAAGAGAAGAAAGAAGAAAGAAGGAAGAAGAATGAATAAAGGAAAAGAAAAAAGTTGAAAAAACCCATGCTGCAATTTCTGTCCCTGAGTCGTCAGTTAGGGAAACCCATCAGGCCTATTGTAACTTCACACACAATTGGCCTTTAAGACCATATTCTGATGTTACAAATTATCAGGCAAAAGTATAATCCACCCTTATACAGGTGTTCTAGCCTCCTTTGTCCCCATGGACAGAAACTGAGACAAGATTATTACGGTTTAGGATGATGCTGAAATGTATATGATGTTGAAATGACAAAGCTTCATCAAGGATCTCAGGAAATATATTTACAGAAGTGTTTATTGTTGGCTATTTGACAGAAGGCAATTTGAGCACAAAGCCCCAGTTTTCAGAAGGAAAGTGCATCAAGACTACAGCTCAGCACAGACTACCACAGAAGCCTGCACTCTGACAGAAGAAGGATGACTGCACATTTACAGCACACGGGGTTGTGCCTTTCATCATCTTCATACTCCAACAAGAAGATAGACTCCACCCACAAGACACCCAAAGGAAGGAAATAAAACAGGCAGCCTAAGATTTACAGAGCATGAAGCATGCTTTATTAGGAGGTGAAAGATAATGCCTAGGAGTCAAATAAGTATTGATTCCTGCAAGGTGTGAAAGACGTTTTGTCACGGGCCCAAAAATGTACTAGAAAGGGCTTCAGCTGGCCCATAACCAACAGCTTCTTCATGGTGAGGTGGAGAACACCGATTAACATACACTTGGTGTTCAGACTGATGTTGTTTTTACTTGATGGAAGAAAACTTGGGCTGTCTGCATGACATCCAGATTCCCATGATCCTCAGATTCCATTCTCTCCACACTTACTCATGGCTTTTTATCTTCTTCCCTTTTGCTAGCAGAGCTTATCAAATGATCTAAAAATAACCATATTTTCTGGTATCTGGAAATTAGCCAAAGGATACCCTTCCACAGAAAAACACGAACAAGAAGCTTCTAAGAAATCCTTTGTACAGAAGTCAGAAGCAACTACAACACCACACAGTATTTTTGAGCGTGGCAGCACAGCAGGCAGCATCCACACCACATTATTATTTTCTTCTTGTTTTTTTTTTTTTTTTAAGTTCTACCACAGTTTTAAGTTTTAAAACTGAAACAGAGAACAGGTATTTCTAATGTATATCTGTTTTCTAAAACAGTTGGAAAGAAATCCTTATCTGTGGTAACCAGCCTTTCTGGTTATGTATTTAAGGGTTATTTTCCTCCATTTCCCCTGTTTTTTTCTTTTGCATGGTTGATAATCTTGGTGCCTCTCTTTTTCTAAGATAATTTTACCCAGCCATAGTACAGCTGAGGGCAGCCAGCTTTTTTTTATGCAGTCAAAGCAGATTTATTTACCCATTCAGTTTGTACCATTCAGAATAGTCCCTTTGACTCTCATGCAGGCCTCCCACTCCACCAAGCTGGAAGGCTTACTAACTGGGAAAGACCTGTACATCATTTTTCTCTCTCAGTTCTATTCCCTCTTTGTAACGGTGGACTGCTCTGCCGTCTCTTTCTCATGGAGAGTTCAGGTTGACCTAAAATTTTAGCATCTCACCAGCAATAAGTGTAGCATTTCTTTTCAAGGGTAAAAATCTTAGTTATGTTCTGATGATTTTTATTTTAAACTCCAGTTTGTCCTTGAACTTAATTCCATCAATGTAATCTAGATGTTATCAAAATGTCATCAAAATGCAGAATTTAAAGCACACTATAAAAAAAAAAAAAAGGGAGAAAGAACTCTTTAGAGCATTTAAACACCATAGCCTGGTGGAGTTTGTTAAATCTTACAGTAAACAAAAAATGCAAAGAAACTGTTCATCCAGAAGCTTCCCTTTTACACACATCGGATCCTGTGTGCTCAGATTTACCTTCTCCTTCAGCAGCTATTTGTTATAAAATAGCCGTTTCAGCCTGTGAAAATGTTTCCTACATTCCTGCGTTTTGTGCCCATAGGTCTCCTAACAGACTTTTCTTTACTCTTAAGTTCTTAAGATTTCTCCAGCTCCTGGATGATCCCAGAACTGCATTTTGTTATATGCCTTCCTGTCTCAAATATGCATTCAGAATAATTGCAAAAGTTATTTTCTTGAGTCTCCCAGGTCCGTAATTTAGAGACTGACACATGAAAGATCTTTCATACCAAAGAGCAGAAAATAATACTCATTGCACTGCTCTATTTTGCCTTTGTGATTCCTGCCCATATCAGAGTGGCACTAGCACACACACTGTGTTTTAAATCGGCACTCAGCATAATTTTTACTGATCCACAGCTGCTTGTGTGTTTAAGTGCTTTTCTGAACAAATATACTACAATTAGGCCAATTCAAAGACCACTCACCTGAAGTCATCTGTACATATTGCGCTCAGATGAACAACACAGAGACCAGCAAGAGGGCTATGACCACCTGATGTCTAGCAAGAAATTTCTCTCTCTGGCAAGTTATTCACATCCAGAACACCATGGCAACGCCAACCTGTAGCACAGCAAAACACGTTGGAATGCACGGCAGTGTCATCCATTTTGAACACATCCCAGACTTTTTCTCACTGCCTGGAAGTCTCCAAGTAATAACTGGAAAAACTTCTTTGAAAACTATTTTGACAGACCATCTCATATTTCAGGTTGAGGTATGGTCATGCTAATAGTTTTGCATCTGTGCAGTCCCCAGTGGGCATGAAGTCAGCTGCAGAACACGTTGCTGCCTACATCATCCACAGCCCGTGCACCTTAATTACATGTCCACTGTATCTGGATGTGTTTGCTGTAGGAATCAGAGAGGAGAAAAAAATGGATTTTGGACAAGAAAGCTGGAGAGGGACTTTTTACAAGTATATGTAGTGATAGCACAAGGGGTAATGACTCTAAACTGAAAGAGGGTGAGTTTAGGTTAGAAATTAGGAGAAATTCTTTCCTATGAGGATGGTGAGGCACTGGAACAGGTTGCCCAGAGAAGTTCTGGATGCCCAGTTCCTGGAAGTTTTCAAAGTGAAGTTGGATGGGTCTTGAGCAACCTGCTCTAATGGAAAGTGTCCTTGCCCAACATAAAGGGGTTGGAACTAGATGATCTTTAAGGTCCTTTCCAACCCAAACCACTCTGTGATTCTATGATATGGGATGCAGGACAATCCTCCGTCCTGGCTTCCGAGGACAGAGACCCTGGGTGTTCCTCCAGCCCCACATGATGGTGCTGGACAGGGATAATTTATTCTTTATATGCAGAGATCAAACTGAGTTTGGTTGCAAGTTCTCAATATAGACACAGACAGCCCCCACAGTCCCAAAATGTTTTACATAACTCCCCTCACCTGCCCATGAGGCCAGACATCCCTCACAGTGCTGTCTGCAAATTCTGTCCACTTGTTACTCTGATACTTATTAAGTTAATGGATTTCTCATGTCACATTCAGCAGTTTACAATATTCAGTTCAGCTCCTTTCTGCTTAGGCCAGGGCCCTGGCACTTGCACACGTTTCAGGAGTAACATTACAAATTACTGAACTGATGTAAAATGTAGTCATGGGTAGACAGATAATTCATTCATTTGAAGTGCAAAGTATCGATCACATCACAGTCCTGCAAACCTTCCCATATATTCTTCCATATATCGCTGCACTTGCCAAAGGCCTAGCCTAGCAAGAAATCCTGAAGCAGCTGACATGTCCTAATGGATAATCTTCCTTCTTAAAATCCAGGATGTCTTGAATTCATTACATTCATGTTGCATACATCCTAGATAGAGGTCTTTTTGACCTTCGGTTTACTAATCGAACAGAAACTCACATTTCCCCTTTTTTAGCTCTGTCTCCAATCATTATTCTGCAGACTCAGTCTAAGATATCAATACTAATGCGTGGCAAAGGAAAGCTGTGGAGGGTTGACCTTGGCTGGGCACTAGGTGCTCACCAAATTACTTTATCACTCCCCTTTCCAGCCTGACAGAAGCGAGATTAAGATGGGAAACAATTCACAGGTTGAGATACAGCAATTTACTGAAGTAAAAGCAGAAGTTTGTGAGCACACGAGCAAGTGGAAAATAACACGGTTTATTCTTTTCTTCCCATCAACAAGCGAAGTCTGTTCACTTCCTGGGAAGCAGGGCTTCAGTACACGTAGTGGTTGCTCAGAAGACAAACACTGTAACCAATGAATGCCTCTCCCTTTCTCCTCCTTCCTTCAGCTTTTATGTCTGAGCTGACATCATATGGTATGGAATATCCCTTTGGTCAGTTTGGGTCAGCTGGCCTACTTGTGTCTCCTCCCAGGATCTTGCCTTCAATGGGAGTGAGGGAGGAGTGTTGAGAGACCGTGCTGATGCTGTGCCAGCTCTGCTCAGCAGTACCTAAAACACTGATGTGTTTTAAACACCTTTGTATTAACAACGCAAAGCACAGCACCGTGAGGACTGCTACAGGGAAATGAGCTCCATCTCAGCCAGACCCAATACAAAAGCATAATACAGATATCAAAATCCAAAGCTAATGCCGAGCTGATTTGATTTTGCAAACAGTTATCTAATGGAAATAATCATAGGTTGAAAAAAAAATGCTTTGCACGAGAGAAGTTCCAGAAATTTCTGTTCCATTTGAGAGAAAGCTCCCAGTAAGGATAGCCATTTCCACACCTTTTCCATAGGCCTGTTCATCTCAGACAACAACAATTAAAAAAAAGTATATAAATTAGGGAAAGAATTATCAATATCCATAATCTTTTGAATATAAACTTTAGATTCATGATTCCACAAGAAGCTAGAGAGATATCTGAATCTGAGTTCAGTTTGCTGTCTACAAGCTCTATCGACTACTGCTTTGTGAAGGAATTTCCCAATCAGATATTATAGATTAAGAAATTACAATGTACCCTGGAGAATACAGACATCAGACATACCACAAGCAACTAGAGAGATGAGGAATTCTTCACTGAAAAGTCAGCGTGTTTGAATGTACATGCTACAGTCAATATACTCTGTTGAGGTGTTGCACTGAAATATATTGACAAGAACACAGTGGGAAAATATAGAATAGTAGGAAAATAAAGAATCTCAAATGCTCACCCATAAAAACTATTTGTGTTCATGGTCAAGCTATTGGCAGGCATTAAAGTATCTCAATAAGCAAGCATTTTGTGTCTTACGGAAAGTAATTAGCATATGGAATATAAAAGTTTTCTAATGACTAAGGATATGAATTTCAAAAGCATAAATTTTCTTCAGTGGTATCAAATTAGTGCTGTAGATGAGAAGAAAGAAGTGCTAGTGATATGCACAATTGCTACTTTTGGTAAGGATTTTCTGAGATCGGAGGAAGCAAAACAATCAATCTTTAGAATCCCTTGAGAAGTGTGATCATGTAAGTAAGTCCTCAAAATGTTCTCTCATACAATTATCATTGAAAGGAAAGAGACTTATCAAACTGTGAAACACCTTATGTTGGTCTGGCAAAATTGCTCTAATAAATGTTAATCAGGGAATGTAATGAAATTCTGCACAGCACTGCCTAATTTTATTGCAAAGCATTGATGTAGTCTTGACAACCTCATCTAGGTTGTCATCAGTTCCCCTACTGGCCAGTCAAAGACAATGAATTGATGACAATCCATGCTAATAATAACACAGAGATCATTAAGAGGCAGCATGGTTTTAATACAAATGAGAGAAGAGTATAATACTTGCCTGTAGCATGTCTTCCAATAGAAAAAAAAAAGAGCATCCACTCATCACCATGCAAGGTGCCTCTTGCTTTATAATGTTAGCACTAGCAATCACATTCTAGAAACACACTCTCAAAGACAGACTGTGATTGAAGCAAAACTACAAATAGATTTTAATTTTTACTGTCATTCATTCATTCATAGTTGCACCATCGTAACAGGATGACTTGCTTCTGATGTCTGCTTTTGACACAGTGATGAGACAAGGGCTACAGAGGGGGCTTTTGTTTCTTTATGTCATCCTAGACTTGCGCATGATATTGCAGAGATCAGATAGGGAAGTCAGAGTATTGCGCAGGTTTAGGCTCTCATTAAACAAAGGAGGAGGAAGAACACCCTTTCCATGTTAAGCTTACATGAACCATGCTATCACTGGGTGCTAACTAATGGCATGGAGTAATGACAGAATAAACTCTGCAATAAACTGCAATTGGTAAAGTAGTTTTTAATATTGTATACTTCTCATTATAAAGTGAAACATAAATATCAGGTAAAATCTAGGAAGAATCTGCTTAACAGCTGGTTCACACATCAAGTTTTCTATGTAGTACTGAAGTGACTTTTTGTTAGCTTATTTATTTCTGTAAAAATCACAGTGTATAAAAAGTATTCATATCGAGTTATCTGGCAATATCTCAGACTTTTTCCTTGCAATACTTAATTTTCTCTGAGCAGCCTTGAGTGTTCAGAACAGTAGGTAGGAGAGATTTGTTTAGAACTTAGAAGCTATTAAAATCATAGTAGTTAAAATCCTACTTACAGCTGAAAGAGACAATAGGGAGTTTCTTTTGGGAATGAGATGATGCAGTAGAACTGACAGTGGACAAATAGCTTCCTTCCAGTTTCTAAAATGCTGAGGGTAGAATATTCTGTTCCTTGTGGATAGTTGACTCTATTGTAAAAATATATTGTTTAAACTTTGAGTCTGTCAAAGAGATTTTTTAAAATAGAAATGGCTTTGAATTTCACTCATTCATTATAAAATCCTATCAAAATCTGAAATCTAGACTACTTTCTAGAGTTGCAATAGTTGCAGCATCTAAAAGGCTAGACTACTTGTTACAGGAGGGTGAACACTGTAACAACAGCAATATCAGAGCACTTAAAGCATGTGGGATAAAAGAAGAGTTTGAAGGGCAAATGCAACTCTCCATCTTATATACACTTTGAATAGTATTTTTTCACAAGAAAATTCGTGCAGGCCCTTTTCAGACGATAAAATTGCTTCGATATGCTTACTTAGAAAAATGCTTCCTCTCCTGTGCTTATCCCATTTTTTCTCCTCTGTGAGCCATAGCCACCCCTTCCACAGCCAGCACCTTCCAGTTTCCATGAGGCCAAGATACATTTGTGATCTATCATAATGCCATAAATCACTGAAGATTCTGACCTGGATTTTGTTGACTCATGACTTGTCTTGTGCTCAGGGACCAAATGGAAGCATTTAGCATAGTTCAAGTTTCAACCATCCAGAATTTTTCAGGACTTCAGGACAAATGAGCATTCAATGACATCAAGTAAAAAGGGTAGATAATAGGAGAAATCTGCCTGGAAAGGCATGATCTCTTTGACACACAAATCTCTATTGGAGATACAATAATAATAACAGCAATCTTTTGAGCAAACAATGAGAAAAGGATGGGGAGAAATATTCAAAGAAATGAATGTTTGTTTCACATATTGATCAGTGAACACCTACATTTCTGAAACTACTTAACTAGTTACATTTTCAGACTGTACCCAACTGTATTTTTAAGCAAGCCAAGGTATAAGAACAATTTTGCAACTAGAAGGACAAACCATGAACTATTTCTGTAACCTTTCAGAAAAGGGTCTGAGAGCTTCAGCCCTTGAGGAAAGACAGTCAAAACATTTGACATCTTGTTTTCATACTAGATGATCTTTAACATTTTCTGTCTTTCTGCCAAAATATAGCAAATATAAGTGATGCAAAAATTTGACAGAGATACTGTTCTTCCCCAATTTTCACTATTTAAAAAGCAGAACTCCATACATAGGTTTACAATATCTAGCCGGGTAGAAATTTTCCCCTGAAAACATCACACTAAAGATGGCATATATCAATGTTACTGGATAATTTTCCATATTCTTAACCCATAGCTCAAAACTGTTTACAGTACAAAAACGAACTGAAGAGGGCAGCCCAGTCACAATCTTCATTGTTTCTGATGTCACCAGTATTAGCAGTTCAGAATGGAGAAAGGAGAAGAGGGAATATTTTTTCTTTTTGCCTTTCAGTTTTCACAGCTCAAATTTAAATGAAGTGGTTCAGTGAATAAAATGAGAAGTGTGTATATATGACTAGTCCAGTGATCAGTTCAAAGGATACATGGGCAACTGGTTTTTAGTCCTTGCTCCAGTAACAACTTCATATTTCTTTACAAAATATCTAAGTGAGTATGATGTGTTTCTGCTGAGGACTTATCCCAAATCAAGAAAAAAAAAAGTATTTAAACTGGGTCTTCTGTAGCCAAGCTGAGTTCTCCCAACAGAAGAACACTGCAGACTGACAGCTACCACCCTCAGACTGGTTTTTGTGAAGGTGGGAAGCTTAGGCAGTATCTCTGAAACAATTTCCTTGTGTTGAGTCACCTGTATGAATTAACAAGATGAATCCCAAAGGTATATTGGCATTCCTCCAGTTCTGCATAGCCCACACAGAAGTGATCCTGCATGTGCCTGCCAACAAACATATAGAGAGAACAAGGAAGATCCATTTGTTTTATTTGAATACCTCCTAAGTCAGTCAGGTATAAAAATCCTCCTAGTGAGCCTAGACTTCACCTCCAGAAACATACACATAGAACATGTTGTCTAGCACCTGTTTCATGAACTAGAGAGGAAGAAATTTCACTGACATGATGTTAAGTACCTCTGATCTATTTGCTCCAAGATAGCTTTATTTAAGAAAAATTCATTAGAATAGGGCACTCACTCATGTCTTATATCTTCCTGATACACTTTTTTCAAGCAGAGGCTTGGTGGTGTAAGCTATTTTAACTAACACTTTAAGCTAAGCCTTCACCATCTGCTCTGCTTTATAATTACAAATGTAAAGGGAATCTCATTCTCAGTAGTATCATTAAAATTCAAGATAATAAAGAAAATACATAAATGCATACCATTTTATTAATTCCGAGAGCACTCATTTGCTGTGTTCCTTTTGACTGGTTTTGTCTCATCTAGGGCTCAAAGGATGGAGCAGCATTAAATGGTGCCCAAATATTTCCTTGACAGCCCTTGGGACTGTCTTCGAAGTAATGGATGACTCACATGAGGTTCTGATTCATGAAGAGATACGTGTACTGTAGCAATATAATTCTTTTGCTTTAAAGAAATTTCATAGAATTCTGCTATATTAAATTACCCAACTTTATCTTTTATTGGGGAATTCACCAAGAATATAAAAATAAAAGCAGGAGTCATACTAGCAAAAGATGTGAAAAATTAATGACAGAAATAAAGGAGCTTCCTTGAAATATTGCCATACTTAAAGTTGTAATTTCCATTCTCTAGGTACTTGGAAACCTCCTCAGTTATGATTTCATGTGTCTTGCACTGATCCAACAATGTGCAGAGCATTTCAAGCATCCTTTCCACCAGCATGGTCATCAGAAAGAATGCTCCCAACTGGCTACCTCAGAAGTGCCTCCTGCAGTACAAAACAGCCATAACCACTTGTCATCAGCAAGGACAAAGCTGAGGCAAAAGCCAACAAACTGCTAGAACTGTGAGGAAAGTGCCCTTTCAGCAGCACTGATCAAAAAGATCTTGTTTAATAAACAAGAAAACTCTTAGAAGTTAGTTCCCAGAGTATTCAGGAAAAGTTAATCTTTTGCACTGTCTTTACTGAAAAAGAAGAGTGTATGAAGGAAGTGATTCTATCATCAGTTTCTTTTGCTAATGGAAGGAAACCCAACTGTAGTGGTTTAACCCGGACTGAGTGCCAGGGGCCCACTACAGCCACCTTCTCACTCCCCCATGCCCAGCTACAGAGGAGAGAGAGAATATAACGAGAGGTTTCGCTATTCATGATAACAACAACAGCAGATTCTTTCTTAATCACCGTCACAGGCAAAACAAGACTCTATGTGGGAATAATAATTAAATTTATTACTAACAAGATCAGAGCTAAGAGTGAGACACTAAAAGACACCTTTTACCTCTCAGTCCCCCTCCTTCTNCTCTTGGCCTCCCAGAGTCTGTCTGAAAGACCCTTTCCCTGACTTCCACACACAAAGAGACCATCTACATACTTGTTCCACTGTTCAAGTACAGAGACAGATAAGGTTCCTTTGCAGAAATGGCAAAATTGATTTTTGAATGAAAATAGTTACACTTGCTATTAAATTACTAATACTATTTTTAGATGTAAACAAAGAAGATGTCATTCTATAAATTATTCAACAGCTGTTAAATAGAAACATTAGAACTCACAGAGGTTTTAACTTACCCAGAACTAGAGTCTGGTTAGTTTCCAATTGCAGATTTTATTCCAAAAGAAGAAACTGTATTTCTGAAATTAATCCAGGTACAAAATTATTCAAATAACATATTAATCATAGATTTATAGCTCATAATCCCAGCAGTTTCTTCATTATTTCAACATTTCATTTTTAGCTTGACTTTTATTCTGTATTTCTTGATAGTTACTATAAATATTCTTAATTCATTAATGTGTCTAATACTTAGATTCATGGAAATAGTTTAGTTTCTTTGTTGGCCTATATTTCCATTAAAATTGATTGTTCCTTATATAGGCACATTCCATTAATCAAACTAAAAATGAGACCTACCAAAGGTCAGTAATAACTTAGATATGATCTATTATCTCATTAGTCACAGGAAGTGATTTCTAGTCTGTTACTCAAAATTTATTTGTATTTTTTGAAGAATCACAGCATATACAGAGTTGGAAGTGATCTGCAAGGATAAAAGCATCATTGAGTCCAACATCTGACCCTGAACAGAACCATCCCCAAGAGTCCTACCATGTGCCTGAGAGTATTGTTTAAATACTTCATGAACTCTGTCAGGCTTGGTGCTGTGACCCTGCCAGTGTGCTAGGGTGAGGAGCAAAATGTGTAAAGTTGTTCTACATTTCCTTGCAACATTGAAAGATAAGAGATGAATACCACTTTTGATTTTCTGGCTTTTAATTTGAGGATCTTCTTCATATAAAACATGTTGAAGTTACATGAAATTCTTCTGCTCACAGTGGGACTTGAGACAAGATGAATTTCAGACGTGCCCTCCAAATGTCTGGCTTCACCCCTTATATGAGTAGAATCACTCTGTTGTGATGCTCAAAGCTGTGCAGATAGAATGCATCAACTCTAGAAGGAGAAGACAGGCCCCAGATCTTGCTCCTGCTTGCCTTGATAGAAACTAGTTCCCGTCCAGGAGTGCTATCTTAAGAGAGTTTAAAATGATCTAGAAAGAGCTCAGGACCATCACTTTGCTGTCACTAGTCCAAAGTCTCTTGCCTATTGCTCTTTTGTTTACATTGGTTGAGAAGTTCATAAAACAATAATAATTGGAAGGGATGTCTGGAGGTCATCTATTCCTCCTCAAATTGGGTCAGCTTAGATCAGGTTGCTCAGGATATTCTCCAGTTATGTTTTGAATATTTTCAAAACTGGAAATTCCACATCCCCTTTGAGCAACCTGTTCCAATTATTTATCTGTTTGACAGATGCAGCTGATGTAACCCAATAAGTACTTTGCACAGGAGGTGGTCCTTTGCTACAATACTAGTTTATTGTAAAACAGTTCTACAGTACTACAGATAAAAGATAATTTCATAAACCTGAGGTTCAGTCTTTTAGGTCATATATATCACACTTACTCCTTCAAGCCAAGGCAGGAACAGTACTATCTCAATAAGAGCAACAGAACGTACATGTTTGCTCAACATCTCAGCACAGTCATTTCCTTAGCTCCTGTCCATGAATCTAAACTATGTTGATACATCAGAGACTTCTTAATCAAGGCTCCATGACCGCATGGAGAAGGTAAACCACAGATTTTTGTTTTCTTTGGAGCTGGCGCAACAGTTTTATTGAAGAGCTTTTACTTGAACATGATGAAAGAAAAAGAGGATCTGAAGAATTTCTAAAAACCTTCCCAACTGTGAGTCACCACAGAAAATTTCCTGGCATCTTTTTGTTCTACAGATTTTTACCAGCTTTTACACAATGCTGTTTTGGAAGCAGTTGGACATTTTACAATGTTGTTTTTTCCCCTTCTTTTTTGCCTGAGAGTACACAAACATTTTGAAGATAATACAGGGATGCGGTATGCTCAGATCTTTAATGCTACTGAATGATGCATTCCATACTTTGAAGATTACAAAAAGGCAACAAAATGAGACTATAGCTCTAGGAGTTTGGATTTACATGCAATAAAACTCCTTAGGAATATTTACTATCAGACTTACATACTTGTGATTCCTGTGCATTGCATGAGGACAATTAGGCACTCCACAAAGTAGCCTCAAATCCAGCATGTTGACCAGGAAACGAAAGCTGATAGTGGAATGAACAATGTGTCTTTCTCCATGGATAGGGTAAGGCACCTGAGTGGTTGCAGAAGAGCAATGCGTTATTTTTTCCCCATTTTTTTTTCAGGGGATTTGCTGAAAGTGCCAGCACTGCTCCTAAACAATTCTTCCATAGCTGCAGTTAATTGATTCAGTGGTTCTGAAACAAGCAAGGCTGAAGGTCTGGAACTTGCTGCCCTGAATAGTGGAGACTTCTGGATTCTGATCTCTGCTAAAGCAGAAATAAAACTTTCTTAAGAGATCCATGTGCTTTAGTATTCCTCCTTGTTCTTGTCTTCACAAATTTGGCATTATTGTCTGGTAGAACTATAGACTCACAGAATATGCTGAATTGGAAGGCACCCATCAGCATCATCAACTCCAACTCCTGGCCCTGTGCAGGACACCCCAAGAATCCCACCATGTGTCTGAGAGCATTGTCCAAACACTTCTTGAACTCTCGCAGGCTTGGTGCTGTGACCACTTCCCTGGGGAGCCTGTTCCAGTACCCAACCACCCTCTGGATGAAGAACCTTTTTCTAATAACCAACTGAAACCTCTCCAGACACAACTTCAGGCCATTCCCTCAGGTCCTATCACTGGACAGAGAGAAGAGATCACTGTCTGTCCTTCCTCTTCCCCTCACAAGGAAGTTGCAGACTGGAATGAGGTCTCCCCTCAGTCTCCTCCAGGCTAAACAGCCCAAGTGACCTCAGCTGCTTCTTATACAGCTCCCCCTCCTGTGTATGCTCTCTAAGATGTTAATATCTTTCTTATATTGTGGTGACCAAAACTGCATACAATATTCGAGGTGAGGCCACACCAGTGCAGAGCAGGGTGGGGCAATCACATCCTTTGACTGGTTGGCAATGCTTTTGCTGATGCACCTCAGGACACGGTTGGCCCCCCCTCTCTGCTTTAAAGATTACATGGGGTAATCCATGTGTAACTATGGCATACACCTTTTCCCTGCAGCTGCAAGACTCAGCTACTTTTATGGGCAAAATGAGTCCTCAGCAGCCCTAATGAGTGTGGAAGCCACAGGCTCATGACAGAAGGATGGACACTGACATCACCGTCCAAGGGAAAACTGGGCGTTGCTTGGGACTTCACTGCTGTTCTGTCCAGTTTCAGCATCCCAACTGAGCAAAGATATATTTTAGCAAATGCAGAATTTCAGTTGTACTATGTATAGAACCTACAAACTTCTCTGGGATGACTAGTGAATTTCAAACGTTTTCAAGTTCAGTTAGCAATTGAGCCGATGCTTTCTCATCTGTAATTTTGAACCTTGACACCTGAGATTTATCTCTGAATTTTACCTGGCACTGAAGGCCTTTCCTGTATGTTCTCATTATTGCAATTACCACTGAAGCTGCTGATAGCTGCCCTTTTCTTATCACCAAATTCAATTCCTGCTAGCAGCCCTTTAATTAGTTCTGATGTTCAGTAGACCAGTCATCAGAGAAAGGCAAAAAGAGCTCATAAAATTTCGTTTTGCCCATGCTTACTCCTACTGAAAATTATGACTCAGTGGGAGAAGAGGAGGCCAATATGTAGTACTGAATGATTCATTACAAATATTTTAGAATCCTGACAGCAGTTATCATTAAAGCTTTTATAAATGTGTTTCCTGGAGAGAATCCTCTAGTCCAGATCTTCTAGTGTGGGCAGGATCAATTTCAAACCCCTAAAAAGTGGGGAGCAGCAGCTTCAAGCAAGCCTTCTAGTCTTCCAAATTCCTACCTTCCTTTGAGATAATCTTGAGAAATATTGGATTTGTGTCCATTTCCCCCAAGCTTTTAGAACTGGCAAATAAAGGCTGTCTGTGTTTTGTAAATGAAATCCAAACACAATTCCTAGGGAATTTGTTAGTTTGTTGTTGGTCAAAAAGCTGAAAAGTTCTTGAAAACTAAGAGAAGGTAGTTTATTTTTTATTGGACTACATTGAATAGACAGAGGAAAGGGAAAAATGTTAATATACAGAAAATTTGTGTTTTGAGCAGAAGGGAGAGATTTTAAAGCTGAACAGAAATTTGAATTCTTGCTCTTCTGCAAACCAAAAAGAAATATATCCTTAGACATGATCATTTTCCTATTACTGCTGAAGTTTTTCTGCTTGAATCTTTTAACCAAAGAACAGCAGACCTCTTCCACATGATTTCATATTGTACCAGTTAAAATCTGCAGCAGCTGAAACAAAGGAGTGATAGAGCACCTTCATTTAAAGGGAAAAAATGAATCAGAAAATGATTAATCTTGGATCACAAAAAGCATGCTTGAGGCAGAATCTGAATGCTGACAAGCATCACAGTATCCCAGGTACCACCTGCAATATCTTTACAGATAACAAGCTGCTTACAAGCAGCTGCTACCAGCTGCCTCTACTCTATGCCAGCCTAATTTCGACATCCACACTACTCAACAGTTATTTTGAAAACAGGGATCACTGTAGAAGGGTTCCAACTGTTAAGCCCTCCCACTCTGGGCCATCATAGCTGAGCATTGCCCAATCCCTGATCACCAATACTGTTCAGTGTGAGCTTCCTGCTTCCTAGGTGTGTCTTTGGAGAAAAAAATATGTGAAGAAATGTGTGGACAGCATGACGTAGCTGTAGCTGAGAAACAACCTGATGGCTGAGTGGTAAGAGAAAGAGCTACATCTCTGGAGTTTTAAATCAGATCTGGAGCTGTAAATCAGCCCAGCTCTCTGAAATAGCCTGTATCTTCTTTGTTACAGGCTGGCAACACCTGAGCGAGTTGTATGCTATGGCTTCTGCTGCAGTTCTGTGGCCTTCTGACATTCAGAGCTGTGCTCGGCTGCCCAGGCAGCACTTCGCCTTGCATGCCTCATGCTGTCACACCTGTGCTTTTGGTCTCATGCTGCTGTGGCCATTGCCTTGTCTTTGTAAACACTAATACCCTTGTTGTAGTGGGTTCTCACGGAAAGTGGTTGCCATCAGTGTGAGAATCACCCCTTCTTTCCCACTTTTCCTACTTCTTGACTGTACTTTCAGTTTACAATATAGGAAAAATACTACCTGGGGTGATGAATGGAACACACCACCTTTTTTTTCTGTGTTTTCCATTTCTTTTGCACTTCTTGGCACAGCTCATTATTGTTCATCTTGTCCAGACCAGGCTACTGTCCTGTGCCATCTTTCATTTCTTTTTCAAGGGCCTTGCCTCTGTGAAGGGAATGTGTTTATAGTCTATTAAAGACTCTTTTTTAAATAAAGACCAGGCACATCTCTCCTGCCCTGTCAGCATTTCTGACTTGTCCAGAATGACCTTAAAAAATTGTCTGACCACAATTTTTGCCATGTGAGAGGTGTTTATGATGTGGGGCTTATTTATTTCCAAACCTCCTTTCAAAAGTGGACTTTTGTGACCAGTAGCCCCTGTTCCTGACCCCTAGTAGTGTAGTTGGCATAACTAATAGCCTTTTATAAAGCAAAGAGCCATCCTCTGGGACCAAGATGGTCAAGTATCAGTCACCTTTTCCCTCCTCATCAGGCCATAAAGGTCCTGTGCACCAGCAAGATTTCTTGTTTTCCTCTCTATTGACCTCAGGGTTCCTGAAACAGCAACACCTTATGGTGAGACCACACTTGGCATGACTGGATCCGTGTACACAAAGTTCACAGGGGGAGGGCTATATCTGAAATGGAGACAGCTGTATCTGAGTAAGGAAAACTGGTGTGGCCTGCTGTGCTGCTGTTTCTTACTTTTGAGTCTTCTGACCCATGATGTGTCTTGGTCACCAAATCTATGATAGGCAAAGCTGTGGTGGAGGTTGCTCCCCCAGACAACTCACCCATGACTGAGGCACTTTGTCAAGTGAAATGTCACCAATTTTTCATATGCTTGATAGACTAACACTGACTCTGTGACTATGAAGCTTCTTTTAAGAGCAGAACTGAACCCATGCACAATCACACAGCCTTAGGCACCTCCCCATCAGTGGTCATGGGGGCAGCCATTTCCTTGAATCTATTGGGGTTTTTTTGAGCTGTTAACCATTTCTTGCATGAGAAGACACTGGAAAGAATTACATTGCTGCCTCACTTACCCAAAACATGTAATTTTTCTACCATAATGAAAGGAGTGAGATTGCCATGTTGCAAATAATGTGATCAGTTATATAAATTCTCTCAGGAAAATTATGCTGCACAGAAAACTGACATTCTTTCATTCACTTAACTGTAAAAAATTACATAAAAATTACAGAGAAACCTTAACTATGAATGGCTTAAGCTATTGCAGAAAAATAAAAGAGATACACCTATGGGAAATGAAGAGTTTGACTATGCTTTTTTGTAGTGTTTCTATCGAGATGAAGTATGCTGGGTAGCATGTGACTAACTCTCTCATTCTTTTGGTAGGAAAAAAGGTGTAGAAATTATATACCTTATTAGTATACAGTGTGTCTGTGATCACGACTTTTAAAGCTGGCATAAAAAAGAAAAAAAAGACCTTTCTAAATCATCGCTTGGTGTTAATACAAATGCACCATAAGGAGAGGATGAAACAAACCATTTAAGTTAATATACACTTGTCAAGCAAGAAGCAGTATGATGGCATGACTCCAGTCTCTCAGAGGAAGGAATTTTTTTGTTCAGTGAAAGCTGATATCTCAGTGAGCCACCCAGCACAAAAATAGGAAATGAAGTTAAGAAATGCAAAGCTCTTCCATTCCTCTCATTTTTTCTCCCTGCACCAATAAATTATTATCTTTAATTTTATGGGAGTATTAAGAAGAGAAAACAAACACATACCCTGTCATCAGAGCTTGACAAAACTAGAAATAAGTTTTCTTTTTTTGTCAATGTACAATGACAATTTTCACAGTACTATTTCAGGTACCAGCTCCCTGTAAATACTTCTGTCCTATTATAGCTAAGCAATGCTTAGGGGACAGAAAGCAGTTGAATGTAAACCTATCCCTTGCTAAAAGAACAAACAGTCAGTGGAGTGCCAGCAATGTCACATAGCAGATTTTGGATGACACACATGCCACAGTTAGTCTGGATCTCTCAAATTTAAAGGACAATGTACTCTGTTTACCAATGTGTATTTCGTTACCTCATTAGGTAAAAATCAAACAAGGGATCAATCCTGCCTCAGCAGCCTACTCTAGTTGATAACTAGTTGATAATTCAACGAGCTGATAATTTGTGCCTTCATTAATTCACAAATTTGTTAGCTGATAAAGGCAGTAACCCACAAATTCACTCTCTCAGCCACTTACATGTTGCTCTTACTTTATCTTAATTGTATTGCTACCACCACACATCAGGCTTTAGCGTGAGCTGTGTATTAGGGCAAAACCTGGGCAGGAGTCAAGTGATCACCCACACTCTACCATTTGGTATAGGCTACAAGTCTAGTAAGTTCCAACCACAGTGCATGGAGGTACTGTTACTCTTCCTGCCTCATTGTGGGTGAGAATAGGGGAAAGCTCTGACCACTTAAACGGGAAACTCTAGCATCACAGTTTATTATTAGGTAATAAATTAGCATGGTGATGTTTGCACTGAACCTGGATATATAAACATATTAATAGAAAACATAAAAAATAGAAAAACAATACAATGATCCTGAGTTACAATGTAAGATGCAATATGCCAGTTGCAGATGATACATAGAAATGTCTAGCAGTTCAATTCCTGTTACAATCTTGACAGTCTGGTCAGTATCATGCCTGACAGCAACAATCATCTGCTTTTTGACATGCAACTGTTTTCTTATACTTGTTGATTAAAATTTTCACTTCTTCAGTTTGAGAATGTACTATGTCCCATAATGGTCCTAAGGCCGCAACAATATAAGAGGAAAAACTTACACAGAAGAGCAGTACTTTCAGTGGTGTAGTGATAATTTTGGGGGATTATGTCTCCCTTATAAAATATTAGTTTCTCCGTCCAAGTCCAAGTTCCTAGATAGAGATCTTTGAGCAAATTTAACCTGACTTGTATGGGCAGTCAGGTAGATACCCTGATTTTTGCTATCACACTAGTGGGTTTTGAATATATTTGGCCTCATACCCCATGTCCTGAAAGAGGTTACCATCATCCAGAGATGTGCTTATCACATAGTGCATCAACATTTATCAAATAGTATCCCAGAGTTCGCAATGCAAGTGTCATGGTTGTTTGGTGTATGAAGGATCCTGACTATATACATTTTAATATTCTATCTGGTGATAACACCTTACCACAAGGAATCTTAATCAAGGTTAAGGGAACATTTTGTATACCTGCTAGATGAACACTTTTCATAGCACGCAAGTCAAATGGCATCTTTCAATCATTCATCCAGAATGTCAGTAGTTCCTATGGAGCAAGTAAGAAAACTTAGTACTTGGACTCTATCCAAGCCTCCATAATGATAAATTTCACCTCTATACTATCTGCTGTTTCCTATGTTCCATTCTCTCAAAACTACTGCAGAGTAACCTGGAGTTTCCCAGCTGATGGATGTTGAATTCTCACCTGGTCCCTGGATACCACACTGAGATGTTCAAAGCATCCTGCTGGTGTTGGTTCAGCCCAGGAGATTGTTCAAAATTTTTAAACAGTGGGCTACCAGTTGTTATTTGTCAGGATTTTAAGAAAAATGCAGTCTGGATGCAGTGCATGCAAGGGAAGCATTATCCAAACCATTTACACTACTTTGCTTATGTTTGCAGTCATAATAACTTTCCACCCCTCAGAGATACATATCATGAGTGTGATATGGTCTACTTGCCTAATACTCCACAGGACTTTTCCTTCCTCAAGATTTTCTTGTTGTTGATTTTGGACAAGAAAAAACCCAATTTTCAATATCAAATTCACTCACTGTCACAACATGAGCTGCTTCTTTCTTAGTAATCAGCCATCCTCGCCTTCTGGCATGCTGGTGCAAGTCATATGCCCTAAACTGTGCAATGATTCATGTAGGCATTCAGCATTTGAGGCAGAAGAAATGCCTTGAATGTAAACACCAACGTTTTCTGGTGCCCTGCTATATGACCTATAGGAATAGGATCACAGTTGGCATATTTGCTCCTAATATTTTTTTCCCCCTATATATTGAGATATAATGGTACTTTGCCCAATTTCCTAGCCATTTGTGTAGCACCAGCCCATACAGCTAGTGGACCATTTCTGAGAATGAATGGTGTGGCATAGAGCTTTGCTACTTGAAAAAAACCCCCACTATTATTTGCTCAGTTAATACAGCATCTTCAGATCCAAATACAGCAGCAGACATTCCTTGCCATTTGCACTCTATTTTGTGTTCCTGTTAGTCAATCAGATGTAATCTGGATGACAGGCATTGAATTCAGGGACATTGTGGACAGAAGTCAAAGGAGGATCCATGTATTCATTCCATGGGCATTCATATATGCACCACAGTTTCAGTAACTTTACTCTCCTTGGCTAAGCCAGCTATAGTTTCACAATGATAGACATATAGTCCTCACCTCTGTACAGGTGTCTTACATGCTATACATAAAGGTACTGGTTTACCAGCAAGCATGGGTTAAAGAACAGGTATTGACAATGCAATTTTACGTTCCTTCCCTAGGTCAAGGGTTCAGGCACTGCCAGTTCTTTAGTAAGATGGTAAAAGCTTATTTTCAAAAGCGGAAGGATAGTGCTCATCACTGCCACATGCAGACGTATACTGCCCAACAGTGACCTCCTGTGGCAATGGGAATATTTCCAGTTTTTAGACAGTACAATGGTCCGATAGATTAAAATATGTACTAAGGAAATAAATGTATATAGTGGAGTCTCTACCAGATAGAAGCAAATAGCTCCCTATCTTCCTGTGATACATATCATAGAACCAGAGAATACCAGGCTGAAAAGAACCTCAAGAATCATCTGGTCCGACCTTTCTTGGCAAATGTGTGGTCTAGACAAGATGGCTCAGGCACTCTGACCAAGGGGATCTTAAAAGTGTCCAGTGTTGGGGAATTCACTGCTTTCTGGGGAGATTATTCCAGTGGCTCATTGTCCTTACTGCAAAAAATGTTCCACTTGTGGTGAACCAGAACGTCCCCAGAAGTAACTTGTCCCCATTACCCCATATCTTTTCCATGTGATTCCTTGTAAAAACAGTATCTCTGTCTTCTTTGTGGCTACCCTTTAAATTCTAGAAACTGGTGATAAAGTCTCCCCCAAGTCTTTTATTCTCAAGGCTGAACAAACCTATTGGGATCACTAATTTTTGGGGTAATTAATTATTGATGACATTAATTATCTATCAGTGTCATTAATTGTCTTTTGATGATGGGTGAAAGAGACTGCACACACAGAAGTTGATTTGGGGATCACTACCATCTCAGCCCCTGCTCCACATCCCCTTTTATTATACTCTGTAAAAACAGCACCTGCTGTTGCCATTCAGCTGATTAGGATTCTCACATCTTTTGCAACTCCATGTTTTGACTTCACATGCTCACTTTCTCACACTCTGTGTGGCTACTTTCAGTCCTACATACCACCACGCACACTTCAAAGTAGTTTTCTACTTTGTTTTCTCATACTATTTCTCAAAACACGGGCTTCAAGGCCAAAGGTCTTTTTTGTCCTAGTCAGCCAGGCAGCTGGTGCAGCCAAGTTAACTTGCTCCCACATAAACCCACTTCTCTCAGCCATATATCAGGTTTTCCAGCCCTTGAGTCATCTTGTGGCCCTTCCCCAGACCCTCTCCAGCCCATCCGCATGAGTTTTGCATAGTGGGGACCAAAACTGAACACAGTATTCTGGATGTGGCCTGCAACTGCTGAATAGAATAGGATAATGAATCTATCTCAGCTGTTGATTTCTTTGTTGATATAACCTGGAGTCTTGTTGGCTTTCTCTACTGCAGCAGTACACTATTCACTCAGATTGAGCTGCTTGTCCACTAGGAACCCCAGATCCCTTTTTACAGAGCTGCTCCCCCTCCAGGTATATCCTAGCCTGTGCTGAACTCCTGAATTATGTTTTCCCAGGTGTAAGACTTTACACTTATCCTTATTAAACTACATAATGTTCTTGGAAGCCCATTCTTCCAGCCTATCCAGGTGCTCCTGCAGGGCATCTCTCCTTTCCAAAGGGTCCACTCAGTTTGGTGTCATTGGCAAACTTTAACAGAGTAAAGAAATGCTGCTGAAAGAGAGGTAAAACAATCCCTGTGGCCTTGTTGGCTGTTGAACTGCAAGGGCACAGGCTGAACCTTCTATTGATAGGAAGGAAAGAACAGCATCAGCACAAGTACCAGTGGGACAGGGGACAGGAGTAATGGTCATTCATTACGTCCCTCCCACTTCCAAAGAATCCCTCTCCACCCCCACAGATGCAAGGTCTGGCCTTTTGTTGCTGCTCCTCATCCTCCTCTGGAGCCAGAGCCCTTTGTCCCTAACAAAATGATGCCAAATGCTGCCCTTCCAGGTGGCGCCTGCAGTGCCTGTAGCACTGCAGGAGAGTGGGCACCCTGAGGCATGACTCTGTCTTAGACTGAGCTGTGAGCATAAGGAGAGCTTTGGCATGTGTCTGACAGTGTTTACGATATGGAACCTCTTGGTGGAGAAAGCTTCCAGAGGGCAGCAGCAGTTTGCTGGCCCTGTGTCTCCTGCTGTGTTTGGCCCCTCCAACAAGCAGAAGATGTTGGGCTTTCTTCAGGTCAAGGCTGGTTCTGTGAGCGTAACTGCAGAGCACACAGTGCCACTCATTCACCGCCTGTGGCTGAGGCTGGGTACAGTTGCCACCCTGGCTGTTCAGGCAAAGGTCAGATGGACCCAACATCAGTGTCTCCACAGCCTGTGGTGTTGCACACAGCTCACAGAAAGCAGTGATGAGGCAGAACTGGGCCTATGAAGGTTTCAGCAAAGCACTGGCTTGGCACAAAGACTTGAGTCCTTTGGTTTTGATCAGCAGGAGAGCCTGCTGCCCCAGCCTTCAGCATACTGCCGTTTCAGAAATTTGTTTGTGGGCAGAACTGCTTCAGGCCCGAGTGGACAGGTTTTGGAGAGTGTCCTGAAGGACTGAGCAGTTCAGGGCTGGTGCAATGGGAAGGAGTGGGGCAGGGCATTCACTAGGACCAGTGTTTGGGGAGGGGAACAAGCACCAAAGCAGAAGAGAGCATTGTTGTTGAGAGAAAACACTCGGCAACAGCAGCCCTTTCCCTTGCTCTTTGTGTCTTGCAGCCTTCCGTGTCTCTGCCCAAGCTACATGCACAGTTGGAACTCTGAGATTAGACTGGGTAGATGTACACAATATCAGCATGCTGTGCACCTGTTGGCTGCCTCTGAACTCACAGCAGCCAGCCTTGAGACTGCTTTTAAAAGAAAAAAACTACACACCGGTGGTTTCCATTGCTGTTTTCTACAGGAACTCCCTCCTGCTTCTTGCCTCACATCTATTCTCACCAACAGCAGTGGTGGTTTCTCTGTTGCTCACTTTTTCTTGGCCTGCAGAAAACGAGTTAAGAGAAATGCTGAGTGAAGCTCTGACCCTGCGTCAGACCCAGGAACAGCCTTGTCACCTGTGATAGAGCCATGAGGAGTGCTCCCCTTGCTCTAATCTGACCTTTACCAGTGAAAAGGAGGAGTAAACTGAGTGGCACTAGTGGCAGTCGGTTGTCATGGACACCCCTGGTGCTGTTGGCTGTACCCATCCAAAGTGGATTCAAGGGAGACAGAGAACGCCATGGCCAATGGCCAATCTGAACAATGCATCCCATTAACCACAGTGCTGTTCCAGGTCCAGCTGCAGCCAAGGCTGGAAGAAACAAACATCTGTAGTTGTGTGCAGATATGACCATGACTCATCTTTTTCCATAAATAGTAGGCAGCCCTGAGCCGGTTGAGCACTCCTGCACAGTGGTGGGCTGCATGCCAGGAACTTCCCTTGAGTAGGAACAGCTCTCAAGAGGGCTCCTCAAGGTCAGGACAATTTTGTCTCACCCTGTCCTCTCTGCATTAAACACTCAAGTGCACCTGGCTGTCAAGTTTTGTGAAGTCACTGTCACACTTGCCATTGAACTTAAATCACTATTGTATCAATAAAATCCATTGTCCCTTCTCTTGAGAGTGAAGTACAGGACTCCGTCCACGATGGCAGCTCAAAAGCTGTTGCCAAGCGTGCCTTTCAGGAAGCTTTGAAGCTGGTTGGGGTCTCAAGGCTTTACCAGAGGTGTAAGGAAGGGCACAGCGCAGGCTTGACACAGGGGAGCACGGCTGAGGTGGGTGGGAAGTGGCTCTGCTGGCAACTTGGCAGCACTTGGAAGGAAGCACGTATGGAAGGCAGAATGGCAGATGGGACAGCACAGAAACAGCTCAATGTGATGGTCAGGGAATACAAATAGTCAAAGGCAAGAGATGAGACTGCTTTTGGCACCAAGAAGTGCCAGGGGAGGAAGACAGGTCATTAGAGAGTGGGTGGGGGTAGGAGGGGGTTGGAAGCCTAGAGAGGATTTGTCTGGAGAGACACAAAAGGCCCAACTGCCAAAACTAAGTCAAGGAAAGTTCTAGCTCTGTCAGTCAAAACCAAGTTCAATTCAAGTACTCTTCAGCCAAGAAGGAAGCACTGGCCGACCTCACCTATACCGGGAGGTTAAGGAGCTTCTGCAGGACCAGGAGCACATTCTAGGGAAGAGAATATCTGGGAGAGAAATACCTGAGTGGCACAGCCCTTGGATGAAGGGGACTCTGTCCTGCTCCCTATCCCTGTCTTCCAGCTCATTGTCCTGGGGACCCTGCGAACAACTGGTTTTACTATTGAAGACCGAGGCCAAGGAGATATTAAGTAACTCAGCCTTTTCCTCTTCCTTATCACTGTGTTTCCCCCCATATCCAATAAAGAATTTGGGCAAATTGTGAAAGATTTGGAGAAAAAAAGTTGTGGAAATATAGGGAAAAAATCAGTGGGAATTAGGGTGAAATTGAGGAAATTGTGGAGATTGTGAGGAAATAAAGGGAAAAATTGGAGAAATTGGGGCAAATTATGGGATATTGGTGGATTAGGAAAAAATAGGGAAAGGACTATAAATGAGGGGAAAAAGATGAAAATTTGCATAAATTGGGGAATAAATTTCAATTAGGGGAAATTTGGGATATATTCAGGGGAAATGAGGAGAAAGTAGGAAATTGGGAAAATTTGAGGGAATTGTGGCAAATTTTGGGAAATTGGAGAAAATTAAATACTTTATGGGAATCAAGGAGAATGCATAGAAATTTAGGGAAGTTTAGGGGAAATAAAGGAAAAATAGGGGAACTGGGGCAAACTGAGGGAGAATAAGCAGAAATATAGGTGAAAAACAGAGTAAGGACAGTTGGGGAAAATTTGTGAAGAATTAGGGGAAATTAGGGGAAAAAGAGGGAGAATTAGCAAAATGTGGGGAATTAGGAGGAAGTTGGAGGAAACAAAATTTGGTGGAAACTTTGAGAAATCCAGGGCAAACAGGAAATTTGGGAAAATCAAGGAGAAGACAAAGAAATCTGAGGCAAATAAGAGGAAAAAAATGAGGAAATTTGGGGAAAAATCAGGAGACACCAAGGAAATTCAGGGCAATTTGACGGAAACTTGGGGAAAATGGGGAAACTAAGGAAAGTGGTGGCTGACTGGAGGATATCTAGGAAAATCAAGGGAAAAGCAAGGAAATTTGGGTAAAAATCAGGAAACTTTGGGGGAAATTGGGAAAACTAGTGTAAATTCAGACAGGAGTCCCCTGTAGGGAGTCTAATGGCATCTGTGGATCTCGGATGCCTGGGCCCTCTGGCTATTCTTAGGTAAGTTATGGGGGTCGAGGGGGGGGGGAAGGGGGACCTATAGGGCCAGCCCCATATATGGTTATGAGGTGAAGGTGCCCCACGGCCCCACTGGCGTCACAAGCTGATCAGATATCAGGGGTTGTGAGGGGGGGATGTCCCAAAAATATCCCATTGTGGAGGGAGGGGGAGGAAACAAAGGAATGGGAGGAGGGGCCCAGATGCCTGAGTTCCCTTGAGGGGGAATGGGGGGGTCACACCTGTCCTTTGTCTGTCTGTCCCCTCCTCCACCCCGGGGGGGACCCAGGCGTCTGGGCGAGCCTTTTGATTTGCCTCATCAGTCCCATAATAAACCATGGGGGACCTAGAGGGGGCCCCTGTAGGGCTGAGAGAGAGGTGTCCTTGGATCTGGGGGAGCCCTATAGAAATTCTATGGGGCTGAGATTGGCCTGTGGTAATGGGAGGAGCGATAAGAATCCTGTAGGGAAATATATAGAGGTCCTATGGGGCTGGGAGGAGTTACAGGGGTCAAATGGAGGGAAATATGTGGGTCTGAGGAGGGTCCTGTGGATTTCCTACAGTGCTGGAGAGGTGTCCTGTGGGGCTGGGGGTGTCCTGTGGAGGTGGAAGTGTGTCTTATAAGGTAAGGAGGAGCTATAGGGCCCCTGTGGGGGTGAGATATGGGAGTTCTATTGGGCTGGAGTCACTGAACCCTATAGGGTGGTGAGGGTCCTATAGGACTACGAAGTGGAGGTGGGCCCTATAGAGCTGGGGAGTGCTCTGCAGCTCCACAGGGGTCACCATGTCCCCATGGGGCAGTAGGGTGGCCTTGAGGTCACCTGTCTGTCCATGCCCCCCCCTTCCCTCCTGGTGACGCAGCTCAGGGGGGGAGGGGGGATATAAGGGGGATCCCCCAGCCAGCGCCTGCAGACCCAGGGGCAGGTGGGGCAGAGGGCACTGTGGGCACTGGGAGGGCCTGGGAGGGGGCAATTGCAAGGGACTGGGGGGAATTACAAGGGACTGGAAAAGAACAGGGACGGTTTATGGGGGAACTGGGTGGGACTGGGAGGAACTGGGAGGGAACTGGGAGGGTCTATGGGAGAACTGGGAGGGACTGGGAGGGTCTATAGGAGAACTGGGAGGGTCTATGGGGGAACTGGGAGGGACTGGGATTATACTGGGAGGGTCTATAGGAGAACTGGGAGGGACTGGGAGAATCTATGGAGGAACTGGGAGGGCCTGGGATGTTACTGGAACAGTTTGTGGGGGAACTGGGAGGGACTGGGATGATGCTGGGAGGGTTTATGGGATAACTGGGAGGAACTGGAATGATAGTGGGGGAGGGTACTGGATAAGTCCTTGGGGGATATTGGGACTTATTAAGCAGTACCGGTGTGGGGGGGTAGTGGTATGTTGTGGTGTACTGAAGAATTACTGATGAGGCTGGGGGGGATCATGGGATATACTGGGACATACTAAGACATACTGGGGGGGTTGTTGTGTCCCGGACCAGGACCAGAGCTTCCCTGAGTCTACACTGTCACCCCCTTACACGGAGACCACAGCAAGAGGTGGGCCTGGGTACTGGGAGCACTGAAAGGAACTGAGGGGTGCCTGGGGGAGCTGGGGGAAACTGGGAGGGACTGAGATGATAATAGGAGGGTCTTTGGGGGAACTGAGAGGGACTGGGAGGGATGGAGGAATACTGGGGAGGTGCTGGGAGTTGCTGGAGTAAAGGGCATGCACTGTAAGGCACTGGGAAAAATGAACTTAACTGAAAAGAACTGGGAGCAGTGCGCAGGGCACTGGGACCACAAAAGAGGAACCGGAAGGCGGGGACAACTGGAAGGAATAGGGAGTACTGGAGAGGAACTGCGAGCACTGGAGAAGAATGGGAGAGGGTGAAACCATCAAGGATGGACTTTGGATGGGGTTGACTGGGAGGACTGGGAGCTCTGGGGAGGAACTGCGAGCACTGAAGAGGAATGGAGGAGTTGGGTTGACAAGAAGGAAGTGGGAGATTCGGAGAACAGGGGATGATGTGTTCACCAAGGAAGGAGTTGGGATGGGATCAACCAGGGGGAACTGGCAGTACCAGGAGGGTCTGATCCCTCTTGTCCCACCCAGCCCTGCCCAGTGCCACCATGCCTGATGTGGAGATGGCCGAATTTGGGGAGGCTGCCCCCTATCTCCGCAAGTCGGAGAAGGAAAGAGTGGCTGCCCAGACCCGCCCCTTTGACCTGAAGAAGGACATCTTTGTTCCTGATGAGAAGGAGGAATTTGTCAAGGCCACCATTGTCAGCCGTGAGGGCTCCAAGATCACTGCTGAGACCGAGCACGGCAAGGTGGGGGGATCTCAGCCACACCTGGGACATCAGAACCTCGAAATACTAACTCCATCTCACACAGGACACAAAGAACCTAACCCACCTTCTCTAGAACTCAGGAAACATCAATCTTGATGTTTCATCAAGAAACATCCACCATACTTTTCCCAGCACCCACTGGATTCTCAGACTCCATAGCAGCTTGTCTAGAACCCAGGAAACATCTAAACCCTGACCCACCTTGACCAGCATGGACACTCCATCCCACCCTCTCCATCACCCAAGGGAAACCCAGACCCAAAATCATCTTCTCTACCACTTGAGGGACACCTAGACCTCCTCTAGCTCCCAAGGGAACACCTAGATGTCCAGCTCCCAGCCCTATGGGAGGGAACAACTAGGACAACTACTTTCCCTGCCCTCCTACCCCATGTTGTCCTCCTTACCTTGAACAGACAGTGACGGTCAAGGAGGATCAGATCATGCAGCAGAACCCCCCCAAGTTTGACAAGATCGAGGACATGGCCATGCTGACCTTCCTCCATGAGCCCGCCGTCCTCTACAACCTCAAGGAGCGCTACGCCTCTTGGATGATTTATGTGAGTTGGAAGCCCATGAGGTTCTTCTGGAACTTGGACAACCCTTCTATAGCCCCCTTGGGCCAAATGGACCCAAGATACCCCTCCAGATCTCATGGGCCACCCATAAATAGGATGTCCCTTCTTCACACCTTTTGATCCACACAGACCAACATGCCTTAGACATTTTGGGACACCCAAAACCAGGATGTCTCTTCTCCAGATTCCCTAGGCCACCCAGAACTGACTTCTTGGGTCACTCAGACCCAAGATATCCCATCTCCAGACTACATGGACCCCCTAAACCCAAGACATCCCTTCTCCAGCCCCCGTGGGACACCTGGACAAAAGATGTCACTTCTGCAGACTCCATGGGCCACCTGGTAGGGTGACACCTCTTGACTCTGTTTCCCCTGACCCTTTCTCTAGACCTACTCAGGACTCTTCTGTGTGACAGTCAACCCCTACAAGTGGTTGCCCGTCTACAATGCTGAAGTGGTGGCTGCCTACCGGGGAAAGAAGCGGAGTGAAGCTCCTCCCCACATCTTCTCCATCTCTGACAATGCCTACCAGAATATGCTGACGGGTAGGGACCTCCTGAAGAGTCCTAATAACCATATCCCCTGATCCTTTTTGGGGAGCAGGAGATGTGGGGCAGATGTGAGGCAGAGCCAAGGTGGGCTTCGGAACCTCATGTTTCTTTTCCTCATCTCACCAGATCGGGAGAACCAGTCCATCCTCATCACGTGAGTGACTTCATATTTAAACATGGTCTTAGCCCTGCTCACAGCCAAGACCTTCCCACCTAGCTCCTCCCCTTCTCCCTCTGA
This sequence comes from Serilophus lunatus, assembly GCA_013399895.1. Taxonomy (NCBI): domain Eukaryota; kingdom Metazoa; phylum Chordata; class Aves; order Passeriformes; family Eurylaimidae; genus Serilophus; species Serilophus lunatus. Next base: position 50,705 of record VXBA01002440.1, read on the forward strand.
AGCCATGCCCACTGGCATGGACAACCCTTTGTCACCACCTGGACTTGACCTTGGATATCCATTGCCCATCTCCTGCAAGTCCCACTTGCTCCCCAGTGATTCCCCACCCCTAGCAATATAGCCCTGCCCTCAGCACCCAGCCCTTGCTCTCCTTGGCTGCCCTCAGCGGAGAATCCGGAGCGGGGAAGACAGTTAACACCAAGAGGGTCATCCAGTACTTCGCCGTCATTGCTGCCATCGGTGACCGTGGCAAGAAGGAGACGGGAGCTCCAGGCAAGGTGAGGGCACTGGGTGGGAGATGACACTCTGCGGTCTGGCCAACAATCTGCTGCCTGTCTTTCCAACCAACCACACAATGAGCCACTTAAACAATCACCCAACCAACCACCTAGCTATCCGACTAACCATACAACCAAGCAACCTTCTTCCCAACCTTCCATTCATCTGTCCCAACTTCATTTCTCCAACTAACCATCACTCCATCCACCCATGGAAACAACTAACCTCCCTGTTCACCAACCTAACCACCCCACCCATGCAAATGTTCATGGACCTTTGCGTCCTCCCATCCATCCATCCATCCATCCATCCATCCATCCATCCATTCATCCATCCATCTCAACCTTACACCCTCCATCTCCTGCTCCCTCACTGTGACAGCCCCCCCGCATTGTCTCACCCCACCAGGGCACCCTGGAGGACCAGATCATCCAGGCCAACCCTGCCTTGGAAGCCTTCGGCAATGCCAAGACTGTTCGCAATGACAACTCATCCCGATTTGTGAGTGTTGGGTGTGGAGTCTATGGGGTGGGGTCTATGGGTTGAGGTCTTCTGGGAAAAGGTGGCCACCTCCATCTTCTGTCACTGCTCTCCCAGGGGAAGTTCATCCGGATCCACTTTGGGGCTACTGGGAAATTGGCATCAGCTGACATCGAGACCTGTGAGTAGGTTAAGGGCTCCATGAGAGGACATCTGGCTGTCCATCACCCATCCCTTCACCCACATGTCCATCCTTCTCCTTATCCTGCCATCCACTTACCCATTTCCTCAAACCTTTATCCATCCATCCATCTGACCCTCCATCTCCTCCTCCAACCTCCACCCATCTTCTCTCTATTCCCACTCTAGACCTCTTGGAGAAGTCCCGCGTCATCTTCCAGCTGAAGGCTGAAAGAAACTACCACATCTACTACCAGATCCTCTCCAATAAGAAGCCAGAACTTCTGGGTGAGCCATGCTCTCACCCCACCTGCAAATACCTAACCCCACATCCTTTCTGGAGAATTCCTGCCTGTCTGAACCCCATCATCTCCTTGCAGACATGATGCTGGTGACAAACAACCCCTATGATTATGCCTTCATCTCCCAAGGAGAGACCACAGTGCCATCCATTGATGATGGAGAGGAGCTCCTGGCCACGGACGTGAGATGAGAGGCCACCAGGCAGCGTGTGTATGTCTGTGTGGGCCAGATAAGATCTTAACCTACATTTTTGTGCCCCACAGAGTGCTTTTGATGTTCTCGGCTTCACCCAAGAGGAGAAGAACTCCATCTACAAACTGACAGGTGCCATCATGCACTTTGGCAACATGAAGTTCAAGCAGAAGCAACGGGAAGAGCAGGCAGAACCAGACGGCACTGAAGGTTGGGTCCAGCCAAGGTCAGGGTGGGAACTACGGTGAACACCATGGCCCTTCTAGGTTCATGGTTTCTCCTCTGCATTCTCAGAGGCGGACAAGTCAGCTTACCTAATGGGGCTGAACTCAGCTGATCTTCTCAAGGGATTGTGCCACCCTCGGGTCAAGGTGGGGAATGAGTATGTCACCAAGGGGCAGAATGTCCAGCAGGTGAGCAGGACATCCACAAATCTTCCTTCTTTTGGGTGGCATGGTGCCATCTTCAGCAAGGAGGACACTGAGAGTGCCCTTTCATTGGTGGGACATCCCTCTTCTAGGTGATTTATGCCGTTGGGGCCTTGGCCAAAGCTGTGTATGAGAAGATGTTCAATTGGATGGTGACCAGGATCAACAACTCACTGGAGACGAAGCAGCCGCGGCAATACTTCATTGGTGTGCTGGACATTGCTGGCTTCGAGATCTTTGATGTGAGCACTGGTTGATCCCGTTGTGTTGACCCCATTGGGTATTGAGTTAACCCTACTAGATGGTCAGGAGGCATTGTTTTCATTGGTTGTTCTATTAAGCCCACTGAGTCTCAGGTTGACCCCACTGAACTTATTAGGTGTTCTGTTGACCCCATTGGCCACCCCCTCTCTCCTTCCACAGTTCAACAGCTTTGAACAGCTCTGCATCAACTTCACCAATGAGAAGCTGCAGCAGTTCTTCAACCACCATATGTTCGTGCTGGAGCAGGAGGAGTACAAGAAAGAGGGGATTGAGTGGGAATTCATCGACTTCGGCATGGACCTCCAGGCTTGCATTGACCTCATTGAGAAGGTACCGCATCCCCCAGGGCCTTGTGGGGGCTGAGAGGGATGCTGGGGAAGGGCTCTTCCAGTTGGAGCTTGCCAGGGACCCCAAAGTTGGCCATTTTTTTTGTGTGCTTGGTGTTCACTATGGCCAACAAAGTCTTCTCTTCCTAGCCCATGGGGATCATGTCCATCCTGGAGGAGGAATGCATGTTCCCCAAGGCCACAGATATGACGTTCAAGGCCAAGCTCTTTGATAATCACCTGGGCAAATCAGCCAACTTTGGGAAGCCGCGAAACATCAAGGGAAAACAAGAGGCACACTTCGCCCTCATCCACTATGCTGGCACAGTGGACTACAATATCATCGGGTGGCTGCAGAAGAACAAGGATCCCCTCAATGAGACAGTGGTGGGGCTCTACCAGAAATCAGCCCTGAAGCTACTGGCCAACCTCTTTGCCAACTATGCTGGGGCTGATGCACGTAAGGGGCACCCCCTTCCTTAGCACCTGAGGTTCTCCCCACCCTGTCCATGATCTGTTTCATCCTTTCTTCTTCTCCAACAGCTATGGAGAAGGGGAAGGGAGCAAAAAAGAAAGGTTCCTCCTTCCAGACTGTCTCTGCCCTGCATCGGGTGAGAGTCTAGGGGTTAATGGTGAACCCTGGTGTGTGTGTGGACATGGAAAACATGCTGTCCTAGGTTTCAGTAGGGGCTTTCATTCCCTTCATCATATCCTCCTCCATCCTACAGGAGAACCTCAACAAGTTGATGACCAACCTGCGGTCTACTCACCCTCATTTTGTCCGCTGCATCATCCCCAATGAGACCAAGTCTCCTGGTGAGCCAATTCATGAGGGTTTATCGAGGGGACAGAAGTTTGTCCTCGGCCAAAGGTGGTGATGGAGAGCAGTGCTATGGGGCAGGCCTTGACTAACCAGTCATGATGACCCCTCAGGTGTGATGAACAACCCCCTGGTAATGCACCAGCTCCGCTGCAACGGTGTGCTGGAGGGCATTCGCATCTGCCGCAAGGGCTTTCCGAACCGCATCCTCTATGGGGACTTCCGCCAGCGGTAAGCACTGAGGAGAAGATGAGGGTAGGGGATAGACAACCCCACTGGGGCTGAGCTGACGGTTTTCCTATCTTCTCCAACCACTAGATACCGCATCCTGAACCCTGCTGCCATCCCTGAGGGGCAGTTCATTGACAGCCGCAAGGGCGCTGAGAAACTCTTGGGGTCCCTTGATATTGACCACAACCAGTACAAGTTTGGGCACACCAAGGTGAGGTCACATGGTCTCCATTCCCTGTGATTTCACCATCCACAAGGTCTCCATAGTGAGACTAAGGAATGGCCCCACCATCTACTTGTCCACCAGCCTATCTGACCTCCCTCCATCTGCTCCACCACCCATCTCTCTACCAAGCCTCCAAACCCCAGCAGCACTTATCTTCATCTATTCTTGAAGGTCTTCTTCAAGGCGGGGCTGCTGGGCCTGCTTGAGGAGATGCGGGATGAGCGCCTGGCCCGCATCATGACCCGCTTGCAAGCCCAAGTCCGCGGTTTCCTCTCTCGTCAAGAATTCAAGAAGATCCTGGAGCGCAGGTGGGTGGAGACACAGATGGCGTTGGGTTCAGTTGAGTGGAAGTCCTTGGTGACCTACATCTTGCTGTGTTTTCTTCAGGGACTCGCTGCTGGTCATCCAGTGGAACATCAGGGCTTTCATGGGGGTGAAGAACTGGCCTTGGATGAAGCTCTACTTCAAGATCAAGCCCTTGTTGAAGAGTGCTGAAACAGAGAAGGAGATGCAGGTAGGACAGAGCCATGGGTGGGGCACGTGGGTGGGTGGATGGGGAAAGGGAGGGATATGTGGGGACATGGAGGAAGAAATGACATTTAAAGGGGACCTTCGTGCCTCCCACAGAACATGAAGGAAGAGTTTGGGCGTCTGAAGGAGGCCCTGGAGAAGTCAGAGGCCCGACGGAAGGAGCTGGAGGAGAAGATGGTCTCCATGCTGCAGGAGAAGAATGACCTTCAACTTCAAGTGCAGGCTGTGAGTGACCTAGATGCCCCAGCCCCTCTCTCCTTCTTACTTCACCCTTCCACCAACCTTTCCCCTCCCAGGAGCAAGATAACCTTGCTGATGCTGAGGAGCGGTGTGACCAGCTGATCAAGAACAAGATCCAGCTGGAGGCCAAGGTGAAGGAGATGACAGAGCGGATGGAGGATGAGGAGGAGATGAATGCAGAGCTGACGGCCAAGAAGAGGAAGCTGGAGGATGAGTGCTCAGAGCTGAAGAAGGACATTGATGACCTGGAGTTGTCTTTGGCCAAGGTTGAGAAGGAGAAACATGCCACTGAGAACAAGGTAAGGGTTGGGAGAGACCTTGGTCTCATACTTTGGGGACTTGAGATGATTCAAGCCAAAGTGAACAGGTTCTGAGAAGACTCAAGGCTGGTTGGGTTGGGTTGCCAAGACCCAAGGCTCTTTGGGTTGCCAAAATTCAAGGGTGGTTGAGTTGGGTCATGAAGACCCAAAACTGCTTGGCTTGCACTGCTGGCTGGATTGCATCACCAAGACCTGAGGCTAGTTGTGTTCTCCTGTGTCTCCTGACTTAGGCTCAGCTTGATCAAGAGCAAGAACAATAACAATCTCCTGCATCTTGTCTTGTCCTAGCTCTTGTACCAAGCTGGAGGCCTGATGTTTCTCCTCCTGCAGGTCAAGAACCTCACAGAGGAGATGGCCGGGCTGGATGAGACCATTGTCAAGCTAACAAAGGAGAAGAAGGCCCTGCAAGAATCTCACCAGCAAGCGCTGGATGATCTGCAGGCAGAGGAAGACAAGGTCAACACCCTGACGAAGGCCAAAGTCAAGCTAGAACAGCAAGTGGATGATGTGAGTGTGGGCCAGTCCCATGATGGTCATGTGGCTGGTCTCTTGGGGTCTGAAGGTCCTTCTGGGGTGTGCGTTTGTGGGGGTTTGATGGGTGTGTTTCCGCCTCACTCACAGCTGGAGAGCTCACTGGAGCAGGAGAAGAAGATACGGATGGACCTGGAACGGGCCAAAAGGAAGCTGGAAGGTGACCTGAAGCTGGCTCAGGAGAACATCATGGACCTGGAAAATGACAAGCAGCAATTGGATGAGAGGCTGAAAAAGTAGGGGCCCGCCCTACTGCTTGTCCTTTATCTATAATGTCCCTCTCTGCTGAACACCCAGGAGCATGACTGCCTGGCATTTCTCTCCACACCTAGGAAAGACTTTGAGCTCAACGCACTCAACGCCAGAATTGAGGATGAGCAAGCAATTGCAGCACAGCTCCAGAAGAAGCTCAAAGAGCTTCAGGTGAGATGGGCTTCAGCTTGGTGGTCAACCAGGAAGAGGAACTGGTCCTCCCCATTTTCTCTTCACACTTTTTTGAGAAGGACCTAGACCAGCATGCCACTTACCTCAGACCTGGAGCCCATGGCATGTCCGTTGACCTAGGAACTCCCTGTCATTTATTGCCTTGAAATGATTTATGGGCTCCTGGGAAGGTTGGCTTTGGGGTGGATTGAACTGAACCAGTTGGTCTGGAGTAGTGAAGGTAGTAGGGGCATCTTGGATAGGATTATCTGAGCTAAGCAGACCATCTGGATTGGATCACTAGTTAACTCCAATGTCTTAGAGAACATTGTGCTGAGCTGTCTGATCCAGACAGCTCTAGGGCTGTTTGACCTGAATGTCTCCAAGACCAGTTGAGTTGAAGAATCTCAAGGTAATTTCAGAAGGTGGAGTGTCTTCAGATAAGGTTAGGTTGATTGGGGGGGATCAGATCTTGACTGGATTGAAGAGAACTGGATGGAATTGAGACTGGTTAAGGTAAAGGGTCTCCAGCTCTCTGGGTTGAGCTGAAGAGTCCATAGGGGGTTGGGTTGACTTGAATTGACTTAAAGACTCTCCAGCTCAGTTGATTGACTACAGTGGAGGAGCTGGGTGAAACCAAGTCTGCTGACAGCATCTCAATCCCTGGAACACAGGCACGGATTGAGGAGCTGGAGGAAGAGCTGGAAGCAGAGAGGACAGGCAGGGCCAAGGTGGAGAAACTACGCTCAGACCTGTCACGAGAGCTGGAGGAGATCAGTGAGCGGCTGGAGGAGGCAGGTGGTGCCACCTCGGTGCAGATTGAGCTCAACAAGAAGCGGGAGGCAGAGTTTCAGAAGATGCGTAGGGACTTGGAGGAGGCCACACTGCAGCATGAGGCCACGGCTGCTGCACTGCGTAAGAAGCATGCTGACAGTGTGGCTGAGCTCAGCGAGCAGATTGACAACCTGCAGCGTGTCAAGCAGAAGCTGGAGAAGGAGAAGAGTGAGCTCAAGCTGGAGCTGGATGATATTGGCTCCAACATGGAACAGCTGATCAAGGCCAAGGTAGGAAATACGTCTCCAGCTATGAAGGAACAACCCTTCCATTGCCCTCTCAGGGTTCCCTTTCAACTTTCTGCCCTTCCTGTCTTCAGGCCAATCTGGAGAAGATGTGCCGTACCATGGAAGATCAGATGAATGAGCACCGGACCAAGTCTGAAGAGGCTCAACGCATGGTCAATGACCTCACCACTCAACGAGCCAAGCTCCAGACAGAGAATGGTGAAGGGCCTTGCTCTTTCCTAACCCAGTTGCCTAACCCTTGCCCAGTGGTGTGGCTCTGGGATGTGTCCAGCGAGTGATTATGCACCATTCCACCCCACAGGTGAGCTCTCCAGGCAGCTGGAGGAAAAGGAAGCCTTCATCAACCAGATGACACGAGGGAAGCTCACCTATACCCAGCAGCTGGAGGACCTCAAGAGGCAGCTAGAGGAAGAGGCCAAGGTAGGGCTGTGTTGGAAAGATCAGTGGGGCTGAAAGATACCTCCAAGGGTGAGGCTGGTTTGGGACTGGGAGGTGCAGTAGGAGAAAATGAGTTGAGGGTCCACAGGAATTCAGTAGGGTTGGTGAGTCTCAAGGAGGCTGGGTGGGGTTGGCAGCAAGGATTGTTTGAGTAAGGCTGGATTGGTCTACAGAATGTCTGGTCAGCTTGCAGTGATGAAAACAAGATCTTGCAGAGCTGGAGAACTCCAAGGTGGCTCAAGTTGATGTGGACCTAAAGGTTCACCTTCTCCTCACTTCCTCTGTCTCCCTCCTCCCAGGCCAAGAACGCACTGGCCCATGCCCTGCAGTCGGCCCGGCATGACTGTGACCTGCTGCGGGAGCAGTATGAGGAGGAGACGGAAGCCAAGGCTGAGCTCCAGCGCTCGCTCTCCAAGGCCAACTCGGAGGTGGCACAATGGAGGACCAAGTACGAGACAGATGCCATCCAACGCACGGAAGAGCTGGAGGAAGCCAAGTGAGTCATCTCTCCATGGAGGGGGCTTCTATGGGGTAGGGGAGAATGGAGACTCTTTCACCGTAGAAGGATCTGGAAACAGTAGAAGGACCTGGAGATGGCAGAGGAGATCCAGAGCAGAGCCTTGGTCAACTGATGGGTGGAAGAAGGTTTGAGTTGGCCCACTTGGTCCATGGGTCACCACAGCTACGTTGTCCCCTGGGGCAGGAAGAAGCTGGCTCAGCGGCTGCAGGAGGCAGAAGAAGCAGTGGAAGCAGTCAATGCCAAGTGTTCCTCCCTGGAGAAGACCAAGCACCGTCTGCAGAATGAGATTGAAGATCTCATGGCTGACCTGGAGCGGTCAAATGCAGCAGCTGCTGCCTTGGACAAGAAGCAAAGGAACTTTGACAAGGTGGGAGGACCAAGAAAGTGTGAAAGGAGAAGGGCGGAAGGGGGTGGAGAGATGTGGGTCCCACCAATCAAAGAAAGGCAGGAGAAGAAGGCCATTGGAAAGGTGAACAACTGTCGAGGGCCAGGATTCAGCAGAGCTTAAAGTTCCTACCAAAAGTGTTTTGGGGAGAGAAGGAAAAAGAGAAAAAGAGGCATCATCATGGGCAAAACAGCTGCTGAGCAGGTTGTGTCCCTACAGATCTTGTCTGAGTGGAAGCAGAAGTTTGAAGAGTCACAGATGGAGCTGGAGGCATCGCAGAAAGAGGCCAGGTCACTCAGCACTGAGCTCTTCAAACTGAAGAATGCCTATGAGGAGTCACTTGATCACCTAGAGACCTTAAAGAGGGAAAACAAGAACCTCCAAGGTGAGACTGTGGTCCTTCACCTGCCTACCTCATTGTTTTCCACTACCTTCCATGTATTCTGATCGATTCTCATGTGAGCAGAGGAGATCTCGGACCTCACGGAGCAACTAGGTGGCAGCCATAAGACCATCCATGAGCTGGAGAAGGTTCGGAAGCAGCTGGATGCAGAGAAGCTGGAGCTTCAAGCTGCACTGGAGGAAGCCGAGGTGAGCCAAATCCCATCCCCATGAGTCTCCATTTCATCCTGATCTTCTCTGTGGCCTGTAATTTTCCCTCTGTCCCTTCCAGGCCTCTCTGGAGCATGAGGAGGGAAAGATCCTGAGGGCCCAACTGGAGTTCAACCAGGTCAAGGCAGACTATGAGCGCAAGCTGGCCGAGAAGGATGAGGAGATGGAGCAAGCCAAGCGCAATCATCTGCGGGTGGTGGACTCACTGCAGACCTCACTGGATGCTGAGACGCGGAGCCGCAATGAGGCCCTGCGGCTGAAGAAGAAGATGGAGGGTGACCTCAATGAGATGGAGATCCAGCTCAGCCATGCCAATCGTGTAGCTGCTGAAGCCCAGAAACAAGTCAAGACATTGCAGAGCTACCTCAAGGTACCAATAAGACTTTTGTCCCGTAAGTGTGTTGAGGTGTAGTAGGTCACACCCACAGTGGAAGAAGAGTGGACCTCCAGCCCATTCCCCATCATCCCCATTCACCTTCTTCCTCATGCTGCCTTGTAGGACACTCAGCTACAGTTGGATGACATGGTACGGGTTAATGAGGACCTGAAGGAGAACATTGCCATTGTGGAGAGGAGGAACAATCTCCTCCAGTCAGAGCTGGAGGAGCTGCGGGCAGTGGTGGAGCAGACTGAGAGGGCTCGCAAGTTGGCCGAGCAGGAGCTGATTGAGGCCAGCGAGAGGGTCCAGCTTCTCCACTCACAGGTAAGACCTCACATACCTTCAAGAAGAGAGGTCAAGATCTTCACATTCTTGAAGCCTGCGGAGTTGGTAGGGTGTGGGGGTATTAAGTATGGGCGTGCTGAAAAAAGAATGTTCAGCAGTTCCACAGACACCTCCTGAGATCCTCTTCTTCATCTCCAGAACACCAGCCTCATCAACCAGAAGAAGAAGATGGAGGCTGACATCTCCCAGCTACAGACAGAGGTGGAAGAAGCTATCCAGGAGTGCAGGAATGCAGAGGAGAAGGCCAAGAAGGCCATCACTGATGTGAGTGCTGCAGTGGGAACAACTAGGACACCTAGCACAGGAGACTGATGGAGAGCATGTTTTGCACTTCCTTTTCTTTTTTCTCTCCTCGGGCAGGCGGCCATGATGGCAGAGGAGCTGAAGAAGGAGCAGGACACCAGTGCCCACCTGGAGCGGATGAAGAAGAACATGGAGCAGACCATCAAGGACCTGCAGATGAGGTTAGATGAGGCTGAGCAGTTGGCCCTCAAGGGAGGCAAGAAGCAGCTGCAGAAGTTGGAGGCCCGTGTGAGAGAACTGGAGAATGAGCTGGAGGCTGAGCAGAAGCGTCATGCTGAGAGTGTCAAGGGTCTTCGCAAGTCTGAGCGCCGCGTCAAGGAGCTCAGCTACCAGGTGGGTTGCCTGAAGTGGCCCTGGACATCATCCACTGGCCCTGTATCCACAGGGTCTTATGTCTGATGCTGTATGCAACTTATGACATGGCTGACCTGGTAGCCAAAGAGACACGGCTGAACTAGACCGCCCATCACCTCTATGTCCAATACTCTAATGGGACCCAGAATATGGTTGGCTTGGTGGCCTTGAGCCACCCAGGCCACCTTCTAGCATCCATGGAGTCTTTGCATGATCCAGAATCACAGGTGAGACCTTGTCAAGGTGAAGAAGATACCTTCACCTATGGGGACATCCCACCTTCAGCCCCACACCTAAGGCCACCCACAGATCTACAGGGGCTCCAGTCCCCAAAAACATCTCTAACTGTCTCCTGACCCTCACTGGCTTGGTGGTGATCCAAAGCAGGAATGGGGACAGGTCCTGACCCACACATCTCATCCCACAGACAGAGGAGGACCGCAAGAACCTGGTCCGGCTCCAGGACCTGGTGGACAAGCTCCAGCTGAAGGTCAAGGCCTACAAGCGACAGGCAGAGGAGGCGGTGAGCAGTGGGGAGCAGCTGCAGGATCATGCCCCAGGGAGGGAACAGTGTGAGGCTGGGGTGTGGGACAGGATGTGAGGAGTAGCAGGAGACCTTGAGGGGTGGGGTGTCAGGGGCTGAGGAGGGTGGGTGGTGGTGGAATGGAGAGATGATGGTGGAATGTGTGAAGGTTGGATGCATGGATGCATGAATGGTTGAATGTGTGGAAGAATGGATGGAATGTTTTCTGTCTGCATGGACGTACAGAAGGAAGGTTGAATCTGTGCAAGTTTAGATGGAATTTTAGAAGGAAGGAAGTTGGAAGGATGTTTGGAATTTTGGAAGGAAGTTTGGAAGGAAGGAAGTTTGGAAGGAAGGAAG
>VXBA01002441.1:3423-34064 GCA_013399895.1 Serilophus lunatus
CTGGGAAAGGGGCACTGGGTGTCAGGAATGGGGCAGAGGGTGCTGGGAATGGGGCAGAGGGCGTCAGGAATGGGGCAGTGGGTGCTGGGAAAGGGGCACTGGGTGTCAGGAATGGGGCACTGGGTGTCAGGAATGGGGCACTGGGTGTCAGGAATGGGGCACTGGGTGTCAGGAATGGGGCACTGGGTGTCAGGAATGGGGCACTGGGTGTCAGGAATGGGGCACTGGGTGTCAGGAATGGGGCACTGGGTGTCAGGAATGGGGCACTGGGTGTCAGGAATGGGGCACTGGGTGTCAGGAATGGGGCACTGGGTGTCAGGAATGGGGCACTGGGTGTCAGGAATGGGGCACTGGGTGTCAGGAATGGGGCACTGGGTGTCAGGAATGGGGCACTGGGTGTCAGGAATGGGGCACTGGGTGTCAGGAATGGGGCACTGGGTGTCAGGAATGGGGCACTGGGTGTCAGGAATGGGGCACTGGGTGTCAGGAATGGGGCACTGGGTGTCAGGAATGGGGCACTGGGTGTCAGGAATGGGGCACTGGGTGTCAGGAATGGGGCACTGGGTGTCAGGAATGGGGCACTGGGTGTCAGGAATGGGGCACTGGGTGTCAGGAATGGGGCACTGGGTGTCAGGAATGGGGCACTGGGTGTCAGGAATGGGGCACTGGGTGTCAGGAATGGGGCACTGGGTGTCAGGAATGGGGCACTGGGTGTCAGGAATGGGGCACTGGGTGTCAGGAATGGGGCACTGGGTGTCAGGAATGGGGCACTGGGTGTCAGGAATGGGGCACTGGGTGTCAGGAATGGGGCACTGGGTGTCAGGAATGGGGCACTGGGTGTCAGGAATGGGGCACTGGGTGTCAGGAATGGGGCACTGGGTGTCAGGAATGGGGCACTGGGTGTCAGGAATGGGGCACTGGGTGTCAGGAATGGGGCACTGGGTGTCAGGAATGGGGCACTGGGTGTCAGGAATGGGGCACTGGGTGTCAGGAATGGGGCACTGGGTGTCAGGAATGGGGCACTGGGTGTCAGGAATGGGGCACTGGGTGTCAGGAATGGGGCACTGGGTGTCAGGAATGGGGCACTGGGTGTCAGGAATGGGGCACTGGGTGTCAGGAATGGGGCACTGGGTGTCAGGAATGGGGCAGTGGGTGTCAGCAATGGGGCAGTGGGTGCCAAATCCTTGTCTGGATCCTGGAGGGATTAGCTGGCATTGCCTCCTTTGGCCATTGCAGCAGGTTCTCCGTTTGTTTTGGGACTGCTGTCCTTTGTGCAGCCCTGGCTGGGCACAGGGAGGACGGGAGGCAGCACATCCCGCTCCTGCTTGGGATCCCGGGGCTGTCCCAGCTGAGCTGAGCTCGGGGCTGCTCTGGGAGGGGCTTTGGAAGGTCACTCCAAGCTCTGGCAGCTGAGGGCTGTCCATGGGAGGGATGTGTCAGGGTGGGAATTCCTTCCCTGGAGGTCAAATGCTTTGCTTGAGGATTCCCCTGGAGTGGATCTGGGGGATTCCTAATCCTTCTGTCTTTAAGGATGAGCTTCCTGAGCTGCAGCAGAGAATTAGAACTGTCAGTCCCTGCCTAAGCATCTGATCCCAAAATGTTCCTCAGAGAGGGGATCCTCCAGCAAGGGGTTGGAGAAATCCCATGGGGCTGGGTGGGATGTCCCTCCAGGACCCTTCCCTGCCTCTCTTTGACAAGGAATTTTGGAGTGGGATTAGTGTGGCAGAGCCTGGCAGGGCACTCCCTCCCATGGAAGAGGATGGGGCAGCAGACAAAGGGATTTTCTGAACTCCAGGACTCCTCCTGCAGGAGAGCAGCTTGTCTGGGAGGAGCAGGGAGCAGCCTGGGGGTGCCTGGGCTTCTCCTGGGTCCCCCTGTGCTCTGCTGGCACCGGGAGGGAGCTCGGGGAGCCTCTGCTGCTGCTTCCCTGGGCCAGGAATGCTGCTGGAAGCACAGCACCCCGTCCTGCTCAGAGGGGAAGGGCTGGAGAGCAGCCCTGGGAGAAGGACTCTGGAATGCTGGGGGGGAGAGGCTGGACATGGCCCATCCCAGGCCCCCCGTGCCCTGGGCTTCCAGAGCCTGAAGGGGCTCCAGGAGAGCTGGAGAGGGACTGGGGCCAAGGGCTGGAGGGACAGGCCCCAGGGAATGGCTTCCCACTGGGACAGAGGGGAGATTGGGCAGGAATTGCTGGCTGGGAGGGTGGGGAGGGGCTGGGCTGGATTTCCCAGAGAAGCTGTGGCTGCCCCTGGAGCCCTGGCAGTGTCCAAGGGCAGGTTGGGATCCCTGGCACAGGGGGAGGGGTCCCTGCCCATGGGATGGCACTGGATGGGCTGTAAGGTCCTTCCCACCCAAACCATTCCAGGATTCATAACTCCCCTCCCCAAGACAAGTGATTTTGTCCCAATTTCTTGGAAAGAACCTCAGTCCTTCCCCCAGATATTGCCCCCTTCCTTCTTTCCCAGGCAGGGGAGGGGGTGGGCAGGGCCCCAGTGCCCTGGCATCCAGGTGAGGTGAGTTAACAGCACCAGCAATTCCTGATCTTCAGGAATTCTGAGTGTCCTGCTGGTCCCTGACCACCAGCAGAGGTGGAGATGGGTTATTTTCAGGATTTCCTTTTGGTGCTGTTTGATTCTCCTCTCGTTCCCACTTTCTCCCTCTGCTGCAGACAGGTCTGGAGCCCCCAGCTCCTCCTCAGCCCTCGTTCCCTGCATTGGCCTGTCCTGTCTCCAGCAGGTTGGAGGCACAGGGAACGTGTGTGGTTGTGTTTTATACTGTGCAACAGCCACAGCACTTCACTTCTTTTTTTTTTGTTCTCCCTTCTATTTACTGGAATGCTTCCCTAGCTCATTCCCCTGTAATGGAAAGAAGGGAAAAGCAGGAGGGAAGTGTTGAAATGTGGTTTCTGTGCTGCTGCATCAGCCCAGCGTCGTTCTCCTCAGTCTCCAAGACCCTGGGGATTCCCAGGAGCTGCTTTTTTTAGCATCCAGCTGTGCCAGGAGAGGTTCAGGTTGGACATGAGGAGGAGTTTGTTCCTGGGAAAGGTGGTCAGGCCTTGGAAGGGCTGCCTGGGTTCCCAAACATCCCAGGCCTGGCCCATCCAGCTGCAGGAGCAGCAGGATCCTCCCTGTGTTCCCAGCCTTTGGCAGCAGCTGGCATCCTGGAAAGGGGCAGCCTGAGTCACCAGGGGCTGTGGGCCCTTCCTGACTCTGTTATTGCCACAGAGCAGGAGGGAGATGGTCACAGGTTCCCCTGTCTGGAGCAGGGGCTGGAACTGGAGGATCTTCCCTGTATCCTGGGGAGCAGGAATGGAGGATTTTGATGGGAGCTGTGCCAGTTTGCAGGTGCCAGAGGCCACGTTCCCTCAGGACACATGTTTGGCTGCCAGTCCTGTGGCTCCCACCCTGCTGGGGCTCCAGGCTGGGATACCCTGGGCTGGAGGGATCTCATCCCCCTGAGACAGAGGAGCTGGACAAGTAGGAGAGGTGCTGGAGGTGCCTGGGCTGAGTGTTGGGCACAGTGACCTGTGCCAGGATTCATCCCAGTTTTCCAGGACAGATCTCCCTTCAGATGGGAATCCTGGCATCCCAAGCCACGGGACATGCCCTGGTTGGTCTGCAGCATCCAAGGAAAGGGCCTGGTGTCCTGGGAAACCCATTCCCACCGTGGAAATCCACTGCTGTGGGCAGCCAGGGTGGGATGCCTGTGCTCAGGAGTGGGGAAGGGAGAGGGGAAGGGATCAGGCAGTGCTGGGAGAGGAGAGGGAGGCTTGGACTGCAGGAAGGATCCACAGCCAGGGCTGTCCAGCTCCAGCTCCTCATATCCCACCCCAAACCTCCTCACTGGGCACCACATCCCAGAGCTCTGCTGAGGCTGGAAAGTCCTCATTAACATTTTGGGAATATGTTCCTTCCCTTCCTTTCCCATCCCAACCTGCTGANGGGCCTGGCCAGGGGGGTCAGGGTGGGCAGGGGCTGCCCAGGGAGGGGGGCAGTGCCCAGCCCTGGGGGTGCCCAGGGAAGGACTGGCCGTGGCACTGGGGACCAGGGTGGGGATGGGGCACAGGGGGGGCTCCAGGGGCTGTTCCATCCCCAGGGACTCTGTGAAGGTGTGCCACATGCTGGTACCCTCTGTGCCCAGGGCTCTGAGTCCCAGGTGTGGATGTGGCCCAGCACGAGGAGCCCCAGCTCTGGGCTGAGGCTGTGACTGACCACGTCCCTCCTCGGGCACAGGACACTGTGCCCAGCCTGGCTGGGCTGTGCCAGGTCAGATCCCACTGCTCAGAGCATTCCAGGTCCCTTCCCAGCCTCGCTGCCTCTGCTCCAGGCACAGCTGTTCCTCCTGGGCCGCCTTGGTCACCTCTGAGTGCCACCAGTCCTGGTCTGTGCCCCACCACCAGCTCACCCCTGAGGGTGCTGGGCATCAAATGTGTCCCTTGGGCACAGTGTCCAGCCTGTCCTTGAAGCCCTGGGAGCACAGTGTGGAACCTGGAGCAGCAATGGGCAGGAGAGGGAGCAGGACAGGCCCCAAGGATGCTGTGGCTGCTCCAAGGGCATCCTGTTCTTCCCTCTCTTGGCACTCAGGGACATCCCATCTGCTCCTGCAGACTTTCCATCTCCTCAGGCCTCCAGCTTAATTGCTTTTACCTGCCTGCATCCCAAGGTGCCAGGGAGTTTGGGATGTAGCTGGTGACAGATGGTGTAGGAGAGAGTGGCCTGAGCTTCCCTCTGCTGAGCCCTTTCCTTCCTCGTTCCCATTCCTGCCCATGTCCCTGCTCATCCACAATGATCTCATTCCCTGCCCTGCTCTGTTTGAGCTCAGAGCCTCAATGAGAATCCTCAGGGATTTGGGGATTCTGTAATTCCATGCCCCAGGGACTCACTGGCTCTGGAAATGCCATGGGTTTTCCAGGTTGACCCATCAGAGTCCATCAAATAATGGGATTTGGGAATTCCCCCAGCTCTGGGGTCAGGAAGGCTGCAGGTGCTGGAGACAGTCACTGCCAGCTCTGAGATTCCCAAGGCCTCCTGGCACAATGGTTGGGATTCTTTTGGAAAGGGAATACTGCTGATGTTGGTTCCCCAAAACTCTTGGGCCTCGGATAACCCAGAGCAGGATAATTGTGCATTTGGGAATTTATATTTGGGCCTCGTGGTTGGGATTTAACAGAGCAAAGGATTTCAAGCCTCAAGTGTGAAACTTGACATTCCTTGGCTTCCTTCCAGTTTTGCCTGTGTCCCACTACAGACCCAGGGCCAATTAAATGGATAAGAGGAGAAACCTCTCCTGGTGTGGGGGGAAAAAATAACGGGAAGAAACTGGGAGCCTGCAAAGCTCTGGAACAAAGTGAAGGTCACAGCACAAAGGAGCTGCTCAGATGAGGGACTGGACCAGAAAATGGGTCAGTTGCTGATGGTTTTTCAGAGCTCAGCAGTGGGAATTTGCAGCTGACATTGAGCAGAGCAGGACTGTGGCAGCAGGATTCTGGGAGCTTCCCTCTTTCTGGGTCCCTGCTCCTCTGGAGGGAGGGATGTGAAGGTGATGGGTGGTGGAGTCTGGGGCATCTCTGAGTTATTCCATCGTGGAGAGCATGGAGACATGGAGTGGGTTTTGTGGGGAAGGACCTTAAGGATCATCCCATATCACCCCTGCCCTGGGCAGGGACCCCTCCCACTGTCCCAGGGATCCCAACCTGCCCTTGGACACTGCCAGGGCTCCAGGGGCAGCCACAGCTTCTCTGGGAAATCCAGCCCAGCCCCTCCCCACCCTCCCAGCCAGTTCCTTCTGGCTTTTTCTCCTAAATTTCCCCTCTTTCAGTCTGAGCCCTTTACTCTTCATCCTGCCACTGCAGGAGGAATGTTTGGAGAGGCAGGAGCTGTGGATGGGATGAGGGAAAGCAGGATCAGGTCTGTGCTGGCACGAAGGTGGGAGGGGGATTTGTGCCTCAGAGGGGGAGTGGGAACGTCCCCATTTGTCTTGAGAGCAGAGAGGGACCCAGTGAGAGCCCCAGGAAGGCTGGAGAGAAAGCCAAGGGGATTCAGGAGCTGCCAGAGCTTCTCCCCCAGGGTCCTGCAGCAGCAGGTTAAGGGATGTCCCAGCTGCCAGCTTGGGGAGCCACGTGGGAGCCATGGAGCAGAGCAGCTCCCAGCTGGGACATGGTGGCTGGGCATGGCTGGGCAGCTCCGGGAGCCACAGCTCTGCCTTTCCTGCACCAGGACCTTTCCCCAGCCTGTCCTGCTGGCTCATTTACTCAAAGCACATCGAAGCATTTCGTGAGCACCACGTCCCCAGTCCGTGACTCAGCCTGGGCCTCATTTCCATGTTTATGGCTCTTCAGGTTCCAGTGACCTTCAGAGCCAGTGATTTGTGGGCCCCAGTGGAATGTTTATCCCTGTCCTCCTGTCAGCACCAGCTTCCCCACGGGCCAGGAGCTGGCACAGCAGCCAGGCTCTGGGAACTGGGAGGAGAAGGGCCTGACTTTGCAGGAGAAGATGGAGCAGGGCTCGGAGTGAGTTGCTGGGAGAGGCTGTTGAGTTGTCCCTGTGCAGGTCAGAGCCTGCTGGACCCTGTGAGGGTCCTTTCAAGCTGCCAGGCAGGGATTGCTGTAGCTCCAGGGCTCCTTGGGATCCATCTGCTCCTCTCCCTGCCAGCCCTGAGCTCTGGACCTCACTTCTTCAGGAGCTGCGTGCAGAACGAGCTGGCTGAGGCTGAGGAACCTCCTACCTTCATCCCCATCCTTTAGGGAAGGAATTCTTCCCTGGGAGGGTGGGCAGGCCCTGGCACAGGGTGCCCAGAGGAGCTGTGGCTGCCCCTGGATCCCTGGCAGTGTCCAAGGCCAGGCTGGAGCCCCCTGGGGCAGTGGGAGGGGTTGGGGTTGGAACTGGATGGGCTTTTGGTGAGACCAGACTGCAGCACTCCCAGGTCCCTGAGACCAGAGGGACAGCCCATGGCACACTGTTGTGCCCTCAGGGGAGCAGGATCAGCTTAGGGAACAGTCAGACAAAGGGGGCATGGGCCTGGGGGGATGCACCAGTGGGTGCTGAGGGACCTGGCTGGTGGATTTGCCAGGGCCACTCTGCATAATTCCATGATTCCATAACTCTGTGATGTCTGACAGCTCGTGGAGAAGTTCCTGCAGATGTCACTTCTGTCTGTCCTCAGGAATCCCCTCCCATCCTCCTGTCCAGGCAGGAGCCGTGGGGAGCTCCAGGCTGGCCTGTCTGCCCTTGATCCCTGGGGATGGTGATGGAGCAGCTCCCCCTGGAAGCCTTTCCCAGAAAACAAAGGCCAGGAGGGTGACTGGGAGCTGCCAGCCTGCACTGGTGACTCCCCCAGTCCTGCCTGAGCAAGACCTCCTGTGGTGGGACCTCTGGGCTGTGGGATGAGCGAGAGCAGGGGACGTTTCCCTTGGCTGGAGCGAGGGTTTTATGTTGTCTCACGTCACACCCTTGCAGGCAAACGGGTGAGACGTGGACAACTTTAAATCTTCTCCTCGGAACAGGCTGAGTTTGCTGTTAAAACCTGGCCTGATGCCAGAAGGGGGCTGGATTCTCCAATCCTCCCAGTCCTCAAGGACCAGCAGATCTTAACGAGGAGCCGTGTAATTGCAGAGCCAGAACAGGAGGCTCTGGAGAGCTGGCTGAGCTTTGGAAGTTGGAAATACAAAGTAGTACAAAAAAGAGGAATTTTCCAGGGGGAGCTGTTAGTGGAGCTTCTACAGCACAGCTGGGAGCCCTGGGAAACAAGGGCCGGGATCTGGGGCTGTTCCAGGCAGTGACAACATCACAACCTTTGGAGAACAGCAGCATTTGCATCTCAGGAAAAGGTCTGGGGAGGAGCTGGAGCGATTGTGCTGTTTGGCTGCTCCAGCAGGCGTGTGCCTGTGTTTGTTTTTCCCTTGCTGCCTGTAGGATTAATGCCTGGGTACAGGAGTCGTGCAGCTCCTCTCCTTTAGGGAATTTGCTTTGGCTGCTGGAGCAGCCCTTAATTTATTAATAGCTGCTGGGTTTGGATGTAGCTGTGAGTGACACAGCACGCTGGGGGTGGGAGCAGGGACGCATCAGCCTGGGCACTGGGGGGAGCTGAGCTGCAAAGGTGGCAGGGTGTGGTGGGATGGGCTCCCTGCCTTCTGCCAGGTGGGCTGTCAACCCCCACAGCAATTCCTGGGTTTGTTTTCTCTTTCTGGATCGTGGGGTGGTTTGGGTGGGAAGGGACCTGAAAGCCCATCGGTGCCACCTCTGCCATGGGCAGGGACACCTCCCACTGCCCCTGAGCAGTCACAGGCTGGAGCTCCTCAGGGCTTTCTCCAGGCTGCCTGCAGCCCTCCCCAGGAGCTTGAGGAGCTCGAGCTGGTGCTCCCTGGTTTAATGAGGACGCTCCTGATGGGATTCTCTGTCCAGGTCTCCTTGACTCCGAACTCATTGAGTCTTCAGAGCACATTTCACAACTTCCTCTGTGCTTCCCTGAGCTCTGAGCGAGGGAAAACGAAGCTCTGTGTGCTGGGAGAGTCCTGCTGTGCCAGGGAAGCCCATTCCTGCCCCCTGTGCCATGTGCAGGGACACAGCCCTGGGTCTGAACAGAGACCACCAGGACACCTGGTTCTCAGAGTGTTGCAGAATCCCAGGATGGTTTGGGGTGGGGAGGGACCTCAAAGCCCATCCAGTGCCACCCCCTGCCCTGGGCAGGGACCTCAAAGCCCATCCAGTGCCACCCCCTGCCCTGGGCAGGGACCTCAAAGCCCATCCAGTGCCACCCCCTGCCCTGGGCAGGGACTTCAAAGCCCATCCAGTGCCACCCCCTGCCCTGGGCAGGGACACCTCCCACTGGAAGGTGCTGCCTTGGCCAATTCCTCTCCCTCTGGTATCTCATTTTCCCTGTGGGGCTGGGATTCCTCTGTCTGGGGTTGGGATTCCTCTGTCAGTCTAAAGGTGTCAGAGGTTTTGGGGCATCCCAGAATTCCAGGAATGGTTTTACCAAAAGCCTGTGTTATGTCTGGGTGCCCCATCCTCCAAACATGGGTGATACCAATTCACTGTTCTGTTTTCCCAGCACAGAACTGGGAGCTCACTGGGCATTTCTGTCTCCTGGGCATGGGGCACAGAAGCTTTTGGAGGCTTCTAGAGGTCCTTTCTTCCTCCAGAGAAGTCCTGTGTGCTCTGCCCTGTTGTGTCCATGTTTGGAGCAGCTGGGGGAGCTGGGGGGGCTCCTCCTGGAGCAAAGGAGGCTCAGGGGGCCCCTGGAATTCTCTGCAATCCCTGCCAGGAGGGGGGAGCCGGGGGGGGTCGGGCTCTGCTCCCAGGGAACAAGGGCCAAGGTGGGGATGGGGCACAGGGTGGGCTCCAGGGGCTGGGGGGGGGGGCTGTGCCAGCCTCTGGGATCCTGGATTTCGTGTTCCTGCTGTGTCAGCCCCACACAGTGATGATGCCACCCCCCTGTCTCTCTCTCCCCAGTGCTGAGCATCGGCGAAGGAGGGTTTTGGGAAGGCACCGTGAAGGGCAGGACTGGCTGGTTCCCAGCAGAATGTGTGGAGGAGGTGCAGATGAGACAATATGACTCACGGCAAGGTAAGAGCTGCTCTCCCACCTCGGGGTGCCCCTCCCACCCCGGACAGGCCCCCCAGCTTCACCCCAGATTTCCACCAGTTCCCCCAGTCCGCACTGGGGAGTGCTGGGGCAGCAGAGTTTGGCTCTTGGGCTGAACCCTCAAGGCCCACGGTGCCTTTCAGGAGAGTAAAGAGGAGGCACCAGGATGATCAGAGGGATGGAGCAGCTCTGGGAATTGGGATTGTTCAGCTGGAGAAGAGAAGCTTTGGGGTGACCTGGCTGGGGCCTTTCAGTGCCTGAGGGGGGTCTGACAGAAACCTGGAGAGGGACTGGGGCCAAGGGCTGGAGGGACAGGCCCCAGGGAATGGCTTCCCACTGGGACAGAGGGGAGATTGGGCAGGAATTGCTGGCTGGGAGGGTGGGGAGGGGCTGGGCTGGATTTCCCAGAGAAGCTGTGGCTGCCCCTGGAGCCCTGGCAGTGTCCAAGGGCAGGGTGGGATCCCTGGCACAGGGGGAGGGGTCCCTGGGGTTGGGATGAGATGATCCTTAAGGTCCCTTCCCACCCAAACCATTCGAGGACTGTGTGTCCATCTCCTGGGTTCAGTCCTGAAGGATTTGGGCCCTGGTGGTGCAGGAGTTTGACCTGGCTGTACTTGGAGCTCCTGGACATCCATCCCCGCCTGTGTTTAGGGACTGGGGGCTGTGTGCCCACCCCCAGTGCCTGTTGGAGCACATTGAAGGTGACTGGGACAAGGATGAAGCAGCTCAGGAAATTCCTCATTATCTGCATTGGAATTCAGGGAGAGCAGCTCTGACATTGTGGAGGTGCCTCAGGACATCCCTTTCACCTGCCTGGACCCTCCTGCTTTGGGGGGAAAGGCCACAATCTGCCCAGAGGAGCCTCAGCACCTCCCTGCAGCTCCTGCTCCCTGCAAGCCTTGTGGGCTCCGAGCTGATCCCAGGATTCCTGGTGGAATTCCAGGCCCCAGAAGAGGGGCACAGTCCCTGTGCCCACACTGGGACAGGGCTGAGGTGGTTGGAAGGCACCAGGGACTCAGGAGAGCAGAGGGAAGATGCTGATCCAGGGGATGGGATGAGCCCAACACCTCCCAGGGGGGAGAACAGGCCCAGGGAAAGGTAAAGGGAGGGTGGGAGGAGGGTGTGATCCATGGGCTGGGGACAAACACACAAACCCTTGTGTTCCCTTGGAAAATGATGGAGGGAGATATCCTGGTAATGGGGATAGAGGCAGAGTTTTATATTTGATAAAGAAGAAAAATGTAGGGAGGTAAATGGAGCTGACTGTCTTCAGTGAGTTACAGTCCTGGTGGAATTTTGAGTGAGTGTTTTAAGTCAGAGCTACAAAAAACCTGCTCTGATGTGTTTTGCTGGCAGAGGAGAAATGGTGCACACAGGGACTGTGAATCCTGAGGGAATAAACAACCATCACAAAGAACAAATATTAAGATTCATAAAACCACAGAACGATTTGGGTTGGAAGGACCTCAAAATTCATCTAATGCCACCCCTGTCCTGGGCAGGGACACCTCCCACTGTGCCAGGGATCCCAACCTGCCCTTGGACACTGCCAGGGCTCCAGGGGCAGCCACAGCTTCTCAGTGATATCATCAGGGAGTATTTTTAATAGATGGAATTAAGTATGAGGATTAATTTTTGGGACCTCATTTGTCACTTGTTGGACACCCTTGTGCTGAAGCTGCACTGGTGCCTCTGCCTTGGGGTAATTCCAGAGTCATCCTGAGCCTGGGGTCCAGGGAAGGGCTGGGAGAAGGACCTGCAGATTTGGTTAAAATTGCAGAAGAATATTTGCTAACTGTAACTATGACCAAAGGACATTTTGGGATGGGTTGGAGACACTGGAAAATGTGCATTTGCTTATTACACCTTGGAATGAGTGTCCAGTTTGGGCTCCTTCCACCCTGAGCTGTCCCCTCTCTCTCCCCTGACCCTCATTCCCTGATGTTTTCCCAAATCCCCTCTCGTGGCAGGTCCTGACTGTCTCTCCCACCCCTTTTCTGGGGGGGAACAGCCCTCACCTGCCAGGCAGGACTCAGGGGGCAGCACCCAGAAGGGAAAGGACAGCTCTGGGGGTGTGAAGCACAACGTGGCTGATCCCTGGATGTGTCTGTGGGAGCTGCCTGTTGTCACAGCAGCTCCTGGGCAGGGGGAAGGTGGGAGAGGCTCCAGCCTGGCAGCTGCCCTTGGCACACACCTGGGGCTTGGTGCTCTCTGCCCCTCCCAGGTGGTTTGGAGAGACCCTGCACCATGTCCTGGGCTGGTTTGGGCTTCCATGTGCAGCCTGCCTTTGGAACAGAGAGGAACACAGGGAAGCAGAGGAATATGGGGGAGGAGAGGAATGCAGGGAAGGGCTTTGCAAACTTTAGAAGCCCCATCTGAACTGGGGGCCTGGGGAGAACCTGTAGACACACAGGGTTGGGTTTTCCTGTGCTGCCTCCCCGCTGGTCCCTGGGCTTCTCCTGAAGTCACAGGGTGGGAAGGACCTGGAGATGCTGCAGGGCTGGAGCCCCATTGGAGCCAGGCTGGGAATGAGAGCTGGGAATGTTCCCCTGGAGAAGGGAAGGCTCCAGGGAGAGCTCAGAGCCCCTTGCAGAGCCTGAAGGGGCTCCAGGAGAGCTGGAGAGGGACTGGGGCCAAGGGCTGGAGGGACAGGCCCCAGGGAATGGCTTCCCACTGGGCCAGAGGGGAGATTGGGCAGGAATTGCTGGCTGGGAGGGTGGGGAGGGGCTGGGCTGGATTTCCCAGAGAAGCTGTGGCTGCCCCTGGAGCCCTGGCAGTGTCCAAGGGCAGGTTGGGATCCCTGGGACAGTGGGAGGGGTCCCTGCCCAGGGCAGGGGTGGCTGTAAGGTCCCTCCCCACCCAAAACAATTCCAGGATTTTATGAGCTTCCCTGGAGGTAACCAGCAGCTTGTGGGAGCTCCTGATCCTCATAGACCTATTTGATACCTATTTAAAAAAACCCAAAACCAAGCAAAAAACCAGAATCAAAGCATCCATCCTGGGCTTGTGCTGTCACCCCCTCCCCTGGTGACAAGGGGCAGTTGTGAGCTGCTCCCAGGGGACGTGTCCCGATGCTGGATCCATGGGGCAGCACCTCCAGTTGCCTCGGGAGCCTCAGCCAGGGCATCCAGGGAGATGCAGTTGCCTCCAAGCTGCCTGTGGAAGAGGGATTCCTGCCCCCAGCTCCTCAGGCTCAGTCAGAAACAGCCACATCTGCCTGGGTGGCACTTGTGGAAGTACCTGTGTTGCAGCAATGGGGGTGAATCCACATGGAATAGCTGTGGAGAGCTCCCTGAGCCCTCCTCTGCTGCCCTCTGCTCGAGGTGGTGGCTCTGACTGGTGTTGCCACTCCCCTGGGGACAGTCTGACCCCATGGGAGGTGACACACAGGTGCTGCTCTGACTTGTGGTTCTTTGGGAGCAGATTTTTGTTTTATTTGCATTTTTTCAATTATAGATAAGCAAACCCCTCTAATTTCAGTGCAAGTGTAGCTCATAAATTAAAGGCCAAGAGGGACTAATTAATGCAGTGCTTTCCTCCTGTGTAACCCAGGCCAAAGTTTCACCAAATGTGTGTAAATCCTTGCATGTACAAATTCAGGAGGAACTGGGGGTCAGGCCTTGGCAGGGGCTGCCCAGGGAGGGGGGCAGTGCCCAGCCCTGGGGGTGCCCAGGGTGGGGATGGGGGGGCTCCAGGGGCTGGGAGGGCTTTTCCAGCCTCAGGGATCCTGGGATTGTGAAACTAAGGATGCTACAAGAAGAGGTGCTTGTTCTCAGGGACAAGTTGAGTTGGAAGTCCATGGGATGAGGGACAGGCACTGGGGGCACAGGAGCTGCTCCCCAGTCTGCAGAAAGCACAGCAGGGCCACAGGGCCCTGAACAAACTCCTCCCTGGACTTTGCTGTGTCCAGGGTTCAGATCCTGGTGCCACAGGGACAGGAGTTAGTCCATTGTCCTGGCCCAGGGGTTTCCATGATCCCCTGGACCTGGATCAGGGGTGGGTTTGGGCAGAGCCATTGTGGGAACAGGACCTGCTGCTGGTCTGGTGGTGGTGCTGAGGGAGGGGATCCATCCCACATCTGCCCTGGCTCCTTCTCCACGTGGAGGAGCTTCTGGCCCCAGCACTTCCCCTTTTCCCAGTGCAGTTCAGCATTTCCTTGTTCAAAATTGCCTTCCCCACCAGCCACCCCATGGGGCTGGGCTGCCTGGCACAGAGCCTGGCAGAGCCTTCCTTGGTGGTGGCATCTGCTGCCAGCCCACTCTGAGTGCTCAGGATTGGGGTGCGTGGGTGGGATCCACCAGGGGCAGCAGGGAGGAGCTGGGGGGGCTCAGATGCTGCTCCCCAGGGCAGCACAGCTCCCCCAGCCCCCCCTTCCCAGCTTTGGGGGGGGGGCTCAGCCTCCTCTCAGCTCTGCTTTGGCACCAGGACGTGGCTCAGGTGCTGCAGGACAGGAGGGCAGGGCTCTGGAATCCCTGGGGAAAACCCCCCCCAGCCCCTGGAGCTCTCTGCAATCCCTGCCAGGAGGGGGGGGTCGGGCTCTGCTCCCAGGGAACAAGGGCCAGGAGGAGAGGGAACGGCCTCAGGCTGGGCCAGGGCAGGGGCAGGGGGCACAGGAGGAGGAATTGGGGCCTGGCCAGGGGGGTCAGGGTGGGCAGGGGCTGCCCAGGGAGGGGGGCAGTGCCCAGCCCTGGAGGTGCCCAGGGAAGGACTGGCCGTGGCACTGGGGGCCAGGGTGGGGATGGGGCACAGGGGGGTCTCCAGGGGCTGGGGGGGCTTTTCCAGCCTCAGGGATCCTGGGATTCTGAGGTTCTGTGGTGCTGCCTGTTCTGCTGCTGCTCCAGGGCTGGTGATGCAGGAGCAGTTGGTCAAAAATAGATGATGGAAAAAACCTGCTGCCGATAATTAGAGGTGCATAAATCTTGCATTTAAGGAGATTAAATTGAATTAAATTCAATTCTAAATGGTATTTGGAAACATAATTCCAGCATTCTGTTTAAACAAAAAAGGGATATTTTCACATTTCATAGGAGATTTTTTTTCCCCCTGTTTGCCACCCAGTGTTGGTGCCTGAGAGAAGAGAGGGTGGGATTGTCCAGGTGCCCCATCCACAGGCCCCTCCTGCTTCCCAGGCTGTTTTCCAGGTGTCTGTATTCCCTGTTCCCGTGCCATGGGATGCCCTGGTGTCCCTTTCTCTGAACTGAGAGCCCTCCTCTCCATCCATCAGCCCCATTCCCTGGCAGCTCCATCGAACACACACTTGGCAGCTGCTATTTTTGGGAGTGGGGAGGAGAAGGAGCCTTTGGGTTCTGGACAGCCCATAAATCCAGGCCCCTCCTCCAAATCCCTGGCCTTTTCTGGGGAATGACATGCACGGGGTGTTGGTGGTGTGCAGGTGTCTGGGAATGCTGGGAGGGAGACAGGGAATGAGGAGGCAGAGCAGGGGGGGAGGAGGGAGGAGAAGGGGAAGCAGCAATTCCTGGGATACCTGTTGTGTCCCCCCTCCCTCCCAGGGGCCTGGGGGGCCTCACTGAAGTGTCTCCATGTGCCACGAGGTGGAAAAGGTGGATCATTGGCACCATTGGGACCTGCTGGGGCTGTGCCTCCACAGGAGCCTCCTTCCCTCTCCTCTTCCCTTCTTCCCTTCTACCTTCCCTCTTTCCTTTCCTTTCCTTTCCTTTCCTTTCCTTTCCTTTCCTTTCCTTTCCTTTCCTTTCCTTTCCTTTCCTTTCCTTTCCTTTCCTTTCCTTTCCCATTCCCATTTCCCAGCCATCTCACACGGTGCTGTAGCTCCCACCTCGTTCCCTGGCACAGCCCCCAGCAGTTATCCTGGTGTTCCAGGTGTTCTCAGCCCTCTCTGTGCCCCCTCATTCCCGATGGGAAGTGTTTTGGGATCGTGCCTGGCTCGGAGCAGTGTGGAGCCAAGGCTGCTCCCTGCTGCCGTCCTCTGGGCACTCCCAGAACAGAGCCAGAGCTTCCCAGGCGTTCCCAGACAGCCACAACACTGCCTGCCTCCCTTGCCTTGGAATTTCCCCCTGGACTCAGGGCTTGGAACCCAACAGGGTGTGGTGGGAATGGTGAGGAGCTTCCCAGACCGATCCATTCCACTCCTGTGCTCATCAGTCCCTAACCTGTCTCCAGTAAGATGAATTCCTTTCCAGTAAGATGAATTCCATGGTTCTTTGGGACAGTTTCTCCCAGGATCTCAGGCACAGGACACCCACCTGCTCCAAAACTTCCCAGGGAGCCTCCACCTCCCCCTGCTCCATCAGGCTCCAAGAAATCTCCTTCCCAATTAGGTAACACCTTGAGGGGGGGCTGGAATGGCACCTTGGATCACTGGGAATGCTCCTGAGCTGCACCTCCTCCCACCCCCTCTCCTGGTCCTTGCTGGGGGGGTCCCTGTGCACCCACATCCCCCGGGGGGGGGGTTTGCAGAGCACCTCCATCTCTCCCGTGGGATGCTGCAATTCCCAGCGTTGGGATCCCCCTGTTTGCATCGTTCAAATGTGAATTTGGAGCACATTTCAACCCTGCACGTGTTTATTTATGGATTGCACACCTGGAGCACTTGGTGTGCATGGAAAACAGAGAGAAAAATAGAAATATTAGGGAACAGCAGCACCTTGGGGTGTTCCAGGCGTGGTGGGCATTCCCAGGGTGCACAGGGGAGCAGGAGCCAGCATCTCTCTGCATTCCCAACTTCCCTTCCTCACAGATCCTCTGTGCCCAGGGAGCTGGGCACCACCAGGTGAGCAGGAAGGATCCCAGGATTCTGGGGGCTGAGCTGTGGGAGGTGGAAGTGGCTGGTTGGGATCCAGGCAGGAATCTGGCTGTTCCCCTGGGAACTGGAGTTGGGTTTGTCCTGCTGCTTTTGGGGGCTCCTCTTTGACTCTCCTCAGGGAAATGGGATGCCTGGCTGTGTCCTGTTTCTGGTGGGGGGATCCAAGAGGGATCCCAGGAGCTGTGGGACGAGCTGGGGGCCGATCAGTCCCACCTGGATTATTGTTTCTTGGCAAATCCCTGCATGGAGGTGGGATCCCCTCAGTTTATGGACACACCAGGGAAGCAGAGACTGTGGAGGAGTGATTTGGGACGTGCCTTTTTCCCTGCAGAAACCAGAGAAGACAGAACCAAGAGGCTCTTCCGACATTATACCGTGGGCTCCTACGACAACTTCACCTCTCACAGGTAAGGAGCAGCTCCCTGGCCATCCCAGGGAGCTTCATTTCCATGGGAAAAGTCTGTATTCTTCTTGACAGAGCGTTTCCTTCCCATGGGAAGGCAGCTTTTCTGGTTGGTTGGGTCAGTCACAGCCAAAATTCCAAGTGCTGGATGAGCAGGGCAGCCTGGCTGGTGTCTTGAGTTGAGGGTCAAACCTTCTGGAGAAGGTTTGGGATCCTCCAGGCCCTGCAGATCCTGGTTTGGGAGCAGGTGCTGAGGAGGAGGATGGTGGGCAGGGGTGGCAGGAGGTCACTGGAGCTGGTTGGACGTGCCAGGGGTGTTCTCCAGGGATGTCCTGGGTTCTGTGTTGGAGGGATGGCTGTTGGGAGACTCTGGAATATGCTCCTCCAAGCTGCTGTTCAGTAAAGGACCTGGACAGGGGTAGTTGGTTGTGGTGTGGCAGGACTGAATCCTGAGCAGTCATTGTCCAAAGATTAACTTATCCCAAAGTCCTGGAGCTCTCCCCCAAGGTGTGGGAGCTTTACTGAGCTGCTCATCCCAGATCTGCCTCCCTGGCTCTGGTTTGGCTCCCAGGAGTGTGTGTAACTCCTCTGCATTTCCAAAAACCCCAGGACCTGCTGTTTCAGGGCTGGTGGTACTGAAGTGAGAGAGAAAAGGCTGCTGGGGCTCAGAAAACACTAAAGAGGAAAAAAAGGGGGGGAATGATCCATTTCCATGGTGGCCAAAGGCTCCAGGGAACCCCCAGTGCTGGGATCACTGGTGACTCCTGGCCTTAAAGAGCAGGGAATTGGTGAAAATTTGCCAACAAGTGAAAGTGATGTTGTTGGAAGTGAAGGAAGAGCAGGTGGGTGGGGTTGGATCCAACAGGGTTGATAAGCAGTGTGACAGTCACATGGGTTGGGTTTGGCACATTGGAAGGGAACACACCCCAGGAGAGACACTGTGAGGAGCTCTTGCCCAGGATTTGTGATTCCTGAGGAATAAAGGTGTGATGTCACCGTGACATCACAGGGGAAAATGTCTGTGAGGCTTCCAAAACCAGCCCAGGGATGAGGTGAAATAAATGGAATTAAAGCAGTTGGGGAGGAGGGTCCTGGTAAACAGCAGCTGAATCCCAGCGTGGAAAAATGGGAAGTGAATTATGGGGGGAAGAACCAGGGGTGGGATTTCATCTGCAGGGAGGTGTGGGATTGACCTCTGCTCAGTGTCTGGGGATTGCTTTGATTCCAGGCCAAACCTCCAAAAGCAAACTGAGTTTGTGGAATTGTTAGGAAAGGAAAAAACTAATTCATAATTAGGGATATTACGGAATCACAGAATGGTTTGGATGGGAAGGGACCTTAAAGCCCGTTTCATTCCAACCCCAGGGACACCTCCCACTATCCCAGGCTGCTCCAAGCCCCATCCATCCTGCCCTTGGACACTTCCAGGGATCCAGGGGCAGCCACAGCTTCTCCACCTTTGCAGCCTGGAATCCTCCAGGGTTGTGTCAGCAGGATGCAAAGCCTCTTCTGGACACTCATCCAGCTGGTCTTGGCATTCCCAGGCAGTCAGAGAACCATGGGATGGGTTGGGTTGGAAGGGACCTCAAAGATCATCTCATTCCAGTGTATGAAAGTCCTGCTGAGCTGGTGGGGCCTCACTGGGACCTGCTGGGATCCCAACAGTGCTGCCACAGCCTGGGAAAACTTGGGGCACCCATGGGTGTTGGTGGGTGGCTGCAACCAGTGGTGGATTTTAGCTGCACCCCCATGGGGTGTGTGGGGCTCCTGCAGGAGCTGGGGGATCCTGGTGGGGTCCTGTGCAGCTCAGGACATTCCCTGGTGATCAGGGCACAGGGACAGCCACGCTGGAGCTGCAGCTCCCTCGGGTTGGGATCGTGGTGGCCCGTGGCAGGTGGAGGTTTGGGAGCAGGAGAAGCCCCCCAGTGTCCTGCTCAGAGGTGATGTCCTTGTGTTTTGTGGCCTTGCACGGGCTGTTGTTCCCTCAGTTTGCCCAGTGATGTGCAACTGGAGGGGTTAAACTCTCTCCTCCCAGTGGAATCACCACCCCTGGAGGTGCCCAAGGAAGGACTGGCCATGGCATCAGGGCTCTGGGCTGGGGGACAGGGTGGGGAGGGGGCACAGGGTGGGCTCTGTGACACTGGGGGGTGTTTTCCAGCCTCAGTGATCCTGGGATTCTGAGAAGGTTCTGGGGTTGGCTGATGTGGAGACAGGGAGGCAGCAGAGGAGCTGGATGGTGGGTGCTGTGTCCTCTGCTCCTGCTGGGCCAAAATACAGGGTGGGGCCAGGACAGGAGGGAGAAGGTCCTTGAGGCCAAGACTAAGCCCTCCCTTCATGCACAGGTTGCTCTGAGCGTGGTGTGAGGACTCCCCTTAATAAACAGGATAAAAAATGGGATTTTTTTCCACTTTTTTTTTAAAATATTAACCATTTGGACCTGTGGACTCCTGGAGAGCAGAGCCAAGAACCAGCCAAGGTGCTGTGGGATCACTGCAGCAGGGTGGCAACACCATTCCTGGGGAGGAGCTTGTTCCATCATCTCCAACTTCAGGTCCCAGATGTGGGGGAGGATTAACATGACACCAGTGGAAAGTGCTTGGAGCAAATGGCACAGCAGGGAGCTTAGATCTGAGGGAAAGCCCTGGGGGCAGTGGCAGGGTTGAGGGGATGCCCTGGGAGCAGTGGCAGGGTTGGGGGGATGCCCTGGGAGCAGTGGCAGGGTTGAGGGGATGCCCTGGGACCAGTGGCAGGGTTGAGGGGATGCCCTGGGAGCAGTGGCAGGGTTGAGGGAATGCCCTGGGAGCAGTGGCAGGGTTGAGGGGATGCCCTGGGAGCAGTGGCAGGGTTGGGGGGATGCCCTGGGGGCAGTGGCAGGGTTGTGGGAAAGCCTTGGGAGCAGAGCAGGGAGCAGCACCCACCCCCTGTACGATGGATCTGGGTATGGGGTGTGGGGTGTGATTCCCTCCTTTTGGCTTAATGAGGTGGAAACTTGGAGTGTGTGGATGGGTGTATTTGGGCACATGAGCTGATATTGGGCTGTGCATGGACCAGAAGTCTGGTTTTGTGTCTGGAATTGGCCTCTGGGGCAGCAAAGCCTCCGAGTCATGACCACCACACAAGGTTGGGAGGAGTTGGGTGAGAGACCCACCTTGGACATGTTCCCCTCCTCTCCCTGATGCCACTTGGAGGCATAAATAATGCTAAAGGTGGAGGCTGAGGATGCTCCAGAGTCTCTGGGGTGCACCCAAGGCCACCAGAGGGGAGCAGGAGCCTTCCCCATCCCTGAGGATGAGGAGCACAGGACAAGGCTCAGCAACCCCTTCCAACCCAGGATACTCTGTGACCAACCCCAGTGTGGCCTGAACTCTGCATGAGGCAGCCAGGGGGAGAAGTCTGAGCTTGTTTTTATCAGGAAGAGGAAATCCCAAGGGAATTGAGTTGTCTGATGAACTGTGTTAAGGGAAGAGATTAAAGAGATTCAACTTGAACTCTGAAATTAAGAGCCCACGTTGTGCAAGGCACAGCTGGGCAGGAGAAGAATTGGGAGCAAGAGACAATTCAGGATTTATTTGCTTCTATTATTCAGTCCCAGGGATTAGTTGACCAGGGAGGGAGATTACAACCATCAATGTTCACCAGCCATCTGGATGGGCCTCCCCTGGAAAAGAGGGAAAACATGAGGGGTCTCTGAGCAGCTTTCTCTGCCCTTCAGTGCTGTGAGTGGCCAAAGTAATGCACACAGAATTATGGATTAATCCAGGCTGGGAGGGTTGTCTGGAGGTTTCCAGCACAGCTGGTGACCCAGAGCTGGTTCCTCCACTTGTCTCCAAGGCTGGAAGTTCCACAGGGCCCAATGGGGGCTGAGTTTCCAGGGGGGAAAAGCTCTGTGTGTGTCTCCTGTTAACTCCTGGTGCTTTGGCCTCTTGTCCCATCCCTGGGTGGTCCAGATCTCCTGGTGAGCAGCATCTTCTGGGGCCACTCAGTTCTTTCCCAGGGAGCTTCAAGAGCATCATGGAATCCTGGAATGGTTTGGGTGGGAAGGGACTTAAAGCTCATCCCATCCCACCCCTGCCCTGGGCAGGGACCCCTCCCACTGTCCCAGGGGGCTCCAGCCTGGCCTGGGACACCCCCAGGGCTCCAGGGGCAGCCACAGCTTGTCTCCTGTGGAAACCCAGAGCTTGGGAGTGTCTTACAGCTGTAACTTACTCACCCAAAAATGAAGAATTAGGGAAGGTTCAGAGACAAGGAAAGAGGGCACCCCAAAGCAGGGCCCACCTTTGGGAAGAGATTAAATCCCCTGGAACTCTTGGAGATGCCCAGGGAAGATGCGAGAGGGTTTTATGAAACCATGAGTAGGCAAGGAGAGGGTGAGCAGGGAACAATGGGGATTGCTCAGCACAAAGGGATGAGGTGGCACTCGGTGGAATTAGCAAGCAGGGAGATTAAAATAAAACAAAGCACTTTGTCACTCTGCAGGTGATTAAATGTGAGGATTTATTCCTGCTGCCTGTTGTGGAGGCCAAAAATAAAAATGGATTCGAGCTGGGAGGGCAGAATTAGTGAGGAGGAAACTGGTGACCAAGGAATGCTGTGAGATGTGGAGGGGCTGGAGAGGAGATTCTGCTCCCAGGGGAGGCTCAGGTTGGACACGAGGAGGAATTTGTTCCTGGACATTTCTGTCTTTCTTACATTGCTGTTCTCATTTCCCCCCCTCCTCAGAGCTGGGTGGACACTCAAACCACCTCTGAGCTGAGTGATTCTGTGATTCCACATCAAGCTGGAGAGGTTTCTCTGCAGCTTTTGTGGATTGTGTGTTTGAAACTTGGCCAGGATCTTCTCCATGCCAGTGGTGGCCCGAGGGGCAGGGGCAGGGTGTGCTCCTGGTCCCTGGTGGCATTTCAGTGCCACTGTCACATGCTGGAGTTCAGCTGCTGTGACAGTTCCAGGGATGTCACTCGTGCCCCTGCTGGGATGGCAGGGAAGGATAATCCAGCCCCTGTGATCCATCTGGTGGGAGACAAGGGCTGAAAATGAGATGCAAATCACCTCATCAGAGCAGAAATGCTGCCATGGCTCTTTCACCACCACGTTATTCATGAGAGGCTGCTCTGACCAGGATCCCTGGGGATGGAAAAGCCCCCCCAGCCCCTGGAGNGGGTCTCTCCTGATCCTGGGATTCCAGGTGGGACAATCCCTGCCCTGCCCTGTGCCCACACTGGGCTGGCACAGCCCAGGGGCCAGTGGCCTCCTGCCCCCCTGGGCACCCCTGGGCTCATGTCCAGCACCCCCAGGGCCTTTCCCACCTTCCCAGCCCCTCTGCCCCAGCCTGGAGCACCCATGGGGTGACCCAAGGGCAGCCTTTCCTCTTATTGAACCTCCCTATTGACCAGGACAGGGAGTGTGTGGGACCCTCGTGGCCAAAGGTCCTTCCTGGGAATCTCCACACCCTGCTGGACAGGGACCCTTGTTGAGGCAGAGCTTGGGACTGTGGGGATGACCAGGGGTGGCTGCAGCTGGACATTGCCATGTCCTGGCTCCCAGCACTGACCCCAGTGTGTCACTTGGGGACCATCCCATGCTCAGAATTCCCTGGCCAGGTGAGGATGTCCTTCCAAAGGCTGTGACCTGCACAGGGTCAGGTGTCCCTGGAGTTCAGACTACAGTAGTAACCTCACTTTGAGATTTTAATTTAACCCAGTGAGTAAAACTTTTCATTTGCTGGCATCACTTCTGGGGCTGTGAAAGTGGCTTCTTGGCCCGTCCTGTGTGGGAGATGCTGAGGAAGAGCAGGTCCATTCCAGAGGGAGGATGGTGTCTGGTGCTGGCACAGCACAGAAAGGCCAAGCAGGGCTTCAGGGGGGTGAGGGAAAATCCAATCAGCAAATGGGAAACTGGATGTTTCACTCAGAGATGTCATTTTGGTAATGGGTCCCTCTGGGATTCCAGAAGAGCTGTTTTCATCCTCCTGCAATTAAATATCCTGCTTTGTCCAGTGGGATTCACGGATCTTGTGGCAAGAGAAGGTTGAACCTCAGACCTTGGAGGCAGCTGACTCAGGGAATTGGAGTCAGTGAGGTTGGAAACCCCCTCTGAGATCAAATCCAAGGCGAGGCCACCGCTCACCATGTCCTCAAGTGCCACATCCACAGGGACTTGAAATCCCTCCAGGGATGGGGACTCCAACTCAGCCCTGGGCAGCTGTGCCAGGGCTGGACAGTCTGTTCCAGGAAGGAATTCTCCCAGTATCCAGCCTGAGATTCCTCCTGGCCCTTGTTCCCTGGGAGCAGAGCCCGACCCCCCCCGGCTCCCCCCTCCTGGCAGGGATTGCAGAGAATTCCAGGGGCCCCCTGAGCCTCCTTTGCTCCAGGATGAGCCCCCCCAGCTCCCCCAGCCCCTGCCCAGCTCCCTGCCCTGCCCCTCAGGGTCTGTCCTGCCTGAGGGGCCCAGGGCTGATCCCAGGATTCCAGGTGGAATTCCAGGCCTCCCCAGGTCCCAGCACAAAGAGGGTGGGTTTTACTGGATTCCTTGTTGGAGCTCAAGTACCAAACCAGCCCCAGGGGTGGAAAAGCCTCAAAGAATCCACTGGGTGGGATGGGATGGGATGGGATGGGATTGATGGGATGGGATTGATGGGATGGGATGGGATTGATGGGATGATGGGATGGGATGGGATGGGATGGGATTGATGGGATGGGATNTGAGGACCTCGCCGAGGAGGGTCACAGGCAATCAACCTTGAATTCAATTATGCGAGTCAAGGTTAATGACTCGGCGCAGTGGTCAGAGGCATTCAGGCTCCTGCAGATTAAATCAGGCTGTCAGAGCTGACAATGCCCGGCGCGTGTGAGGAGCCGGGAGCGCCTTGGGATGGGATGGGGTGGGGTGGGGTGGGATGGGATTTGATGAGATGAGATGAGATAGGATGGCATGGCATGGCATGGCATGGCATGGCATGGCATGGCATGGCATGGCATGGAATGATGGGATGTCCCTCTGCCCCGTGGTCCCATAAGGAGCCTGTTGAGGGGTTTGGAAGAGCCCCATGTCCCCACTGTGTCCTGGCCACACTCGAGCCACCTCTGCTGGTGTTTGGGTGCCCTTCCCACCCTCCCTGGAGCCCAGCCCCTCTCCCGAGGAAGGCAGGGAGGGCTCCCCACGTGTGAGCCGCATGGATTTGCATATATGAATATTAATGAGCACGTGCACAGCGGGGATAACAAATCACCGCGGGCTCTGCAATGACTTGGTGTGGGTGGGAATTACAACTGGAGAGGTTCCAGCCCCGGCCCCGTCCCTCTTCCTGGGATCCAGGGCTGTCCAGGGAGGTGCTGCCTGGGAATGCCTTGGGGAAGGGGGATTTCTGATGAGGTTTCTTCAGTCAGGAATGTTAATTAACTTTCAGGCTGGTGATTACTTGGATCATTGATCTTTTTTTAAAACAAATTAGTGTTCTGCTTGTTTTCCTGAAGTTTCTGCAGCGTTCCTGTTGTTTTCTGTCTTTTCAGGAATGTTTGTCAGGATCCTGTAGATGTTCCCATGGGGGAACTATCAATGAGCAGAGAGTTGGTGCAAGTGTTAGTGATCAAAGCATTTCTGCTCCTGTTCCTGCCCTGGGGTTGTCACAGCAGGGTCTTCACAAAGAAAGGCTTTTTGGCTTCCTTGTTGCTTCAGTTGAAGTGGATCAATGGAATCTTGGAATTCCTAAGGTTGGGAAAGCCCTCCCAGCCCCTGGAGCCCACCCTGTGCTCCATCCCCACCGTGTCCCTGGCCAGGGGGGGTCAGGGTGGGCAGGGGCTGCCCAGGGAGGGGGGCAGTGCCCAGCCCTGGGGGTGCCCAGGGAAGGATGGACGTGGCACTGGGGGCCAGGGTGGGGATGGGGCCCAGGGGGGGCTCCAGGGGCTGGGGGGGCTTTTCCAGCCTCAGGGATTCTCTAAAAAGCAAATTAATTGTTTTTCTCGTGGTGTCTTTGCTGGTTGGAAACCAACTGTAAACCCTGAGTGGGAAATTACCAGCAGAGCAGAGAGAGAAAAAGGGGTTTTGTTTCTGGGTGTTCATATTCTAAACAGAGATGACAAAACATACAGTGAGAGCCCGAGTGTGTTATCTTAAAGTTATTCTTAATTACAGTAAGAAGTTAATGATAATTATTATGGAGGAAATGTGTCAGACCCAAGGGAAACACTGTATTAGAATGAGAATTGTGGGAATTCTTGGATATCGTGAGTACCACATGGAAACACCAGTCCAGGGGGGAGGAGATCCCGTGGTGGAGGCAGATCATGGAATCCTGGGATGGTTTGGGTGGGAAGGAGCTTACAGCCCACCCAGTGCCACCCCTGCCCAGGGCAGGGACCCCTCCCAGTGTCCCAGGGATCCCACCCTGCCCTTGGACACTGCCAGGGCTCCAGGGGCAGCCACAGCTTCTCTGGGAAATCCAGCCCAGCCCCTCCCCACCTTCCCAGCCAGCAATTCCTGCCCAATCTCCCCTCTGTCCCAGTGGGAAGCCATTCCCTGGGGCCTGTCCCTCCAGCCCTTGGCCCCAGCCCCTCTCCAGCTCTCCTGGAGCCCCTTCAGGCCTGGATTGATCCCAGGAGTTGTCCCAGCCCTGGTACAGCACCAGCCCTTGGCCTTGTTAAACCTCCTGAGATTCCCAGGAGCCACTCCAGGGGGATGCTCCTGGAATCCCCCAGTCCCAGGACACTGCAGGGCTGGGGTCATCCCACATGCAGAAGTGATTTCCATCTGTCTGGAGGCACCCCCGTGTCCGTGAGCCCTGATCCCAACATCCCAACATTCCAGGGGCCTTTCTTGTGGGAAGTGCCATGGAAAGCATCAGTGGCTTCATGTGTCCACTCAGGGAAGTGCCTGATGTGGAGCTGGCAGCTGCTGGTGGTGGGAATTCTGTCCAGGCACACTCCGAGGGTGGGACATGGACATTTTACATCCTGGCGCCCCCAAGGTGGGCACAGCCATCCCTGGCACCACCTGGACCTTGGGAAGGTCCCTCTGAC
The DNA here is from genome assembly GCA_013399895.1 of Serilophus lunatus. Lineage (NCBI taxonomy): Eukaryota > Metazoa > Chordata > Aves > Passeriformes > Eurylaimidae > Serilophus > Serilophus lunatus. The sequence continues at coordinate 29,197 of VXBA01002441.1, forward strand.
TCATCCTGGGAAGCAGCTGATGACAAGAGTCTGCTGGCACTGGAATTCATCCCTGTGCATGCCAGAGCAGCAAGGGAGCAGCTGCAGCCTCAGATGCTCCTTCCACCAGTCTGTGCTCTTGGAGAAATTAAATAATTGCTATTGAGCCCTCAGACAATTAGGATTTAATTGGTTAAATCTCCAGTCGCAGCAGCACCCCTGGGAAAATCAAAGGATGTGGAAGGGATGGGGTGGGGCCTCACTTCCAACTCCTGCAGGACAAGTGAAGCCTCCTGGAGGGAGAAGCAGCTCCTCCTGGAAGCTGGATGGGGGATGAGGGGTTACCTGAGCCCTTGGAAACTGGATCCATTCCTGGCTGGGAGGGTGGGGAGGGGCTGGGCTGGATTTCCCAGAGAAGCTGTGGCTGCCCCTGGAGCCCTGGCAGTGTCCAAGGGCAGGTTGGCATCCCTGGCACACTGGGAGGGGTCCCTGCCCAGGGCAGGGGTGGCACTGGATTTTTCTTTAAAATCCCTTCCCACCCAAACCATTCCAGGAATTCTGCAACCTTCTATTTTCCCGGGTTTCTTTTATTCTTTTCCAAAAAGGGGGATCAGAGTTACCACAAGTGTTTGAGATGCAGAGACTCCTGGGCTGTGCCCATGGCAGAATATTCCATGTCCAGCTCCCTTGGCTCAGCATCCCTGACCCTTGTAGGACACTGGGCTGAGACTTGCACTGACTGTCCCCCAAATTCCCAAGTTTTCCACCCTGCTGCTGGTGGTCAGCTCAGCCCCTGTGGTTTTGTGCAGGAATAATTTTTTCCAGTTTGCATCAGATTTTCCCCACCTCCCAGTTCACTGCACGTCTTGCCTTTGTTCAGCTCCTCCCAGTTTTCCTCATCCCCATTACCCTGAGCTATTGAGCATCCTCAGCAGACCTTGTTCCCTCTGCTGCCCCCCTCTCCCCTGGTCCGTGTGGGGCCTTTGAACATCCTGGCCCCCATCCCAGGAGGCTCCTCCACTGACCTTTCCTCTGCTGTGAAATCCAATCATTCCTCTGGAGCCTTTTAACAAATTTAACACGTAAAACCCTTCCCTTTCATCCCACAGCCTCTCCACTTCCTCGAGAGGCTTTAACCAGAGACCTTTTCAAGTGCTTTGGAATGTGAGGAGCCTCGAGTTTTTCTTGTCAGGTTAATTGGATCTCGGCTGCTTTTTCCCACTGCTCATCCCCTGTGGCTTGTGGGGGTTCAGCCCTCACTCTGCTCAGCTTTTGGGGGATCCCTGCAGTCTGCTCGTGGTGCTGGGGGTGTTTCTTTCTGGGGAGGACTTGCCAAAGGTGCTGCTGAGTTGGGCCAGCTCCTCCTGGGGTGATGCAGCTGGAGGCTCTTCCCAGACAGACCCCTCTGCACCCAGGGGCTTTGGGGCACCCCTGAGGTGAGTGCCAGGAGCACTGCAGTGGTTTTCCCCACTTTCTGCAGAATCCCAGAATTGCTGAAGGTGGGAAGGGCTCTCCCTTGCCCACATGGATGTGCTTTATGATGGGATCATGGGATGGTTTGGGTGGGAAGGACCTTAAAGGGGAGATGATTTCTGCCTTCCAGTACCCCCATTTCCCTGCTGTTGAAGCATTCCAGCTCCTCCCTGTCCTCTCCCAGTCCATGGAGTTTTCTCTGGGCTTTGTCCACAGCCTCCATCTGTCTGCTGGGATAAATCCCTGTTGTGGGGTTTGCATTTTCTAGTAGTTTTTATTCTCCCCAGAGAGATGCCTTGTTCTTCCCTGGACACAGGGAGGATGAGGGGCTGATCCCTTGTGCTCTAATCTCCTGGATCATCCCCCCTTTCCCTGCCCTGTGGCAATTCCTGTGCCATCCCTCTCTCCATGAGCATTCCCTGTTTCCCCAGGAGGAGTGTCCTGGGCAGCTGGCCCATCCCAGGGGGGTTTCTTCCCTGATCTCTCTGGGTGACAATGATGTTCCTATGGAGCAGAATTCCCACAGGTGACTCCAGTGCTTTGGCAGCACTGACAGGGATCAGAGCCTCCCTTTGCCTCCTTTCTCAGCAAATCCCATTTTGCTGCAGATGTGACTGTGAGGGATGAACTGAACCTGATTCCTTGTCCCCTCTGGTGCCAGGTGGGATAACCTGGGATCAAGCACAGCACTGCCTGTCCAGCTCTTCCAGTAAAAATCCAGGACAAACAGCTTCTTCCTCTGCCATAAATATCATCCTGGTTATTCCAGGGGGTTATCTTTTATGCCTCTCTGCCGTGGCATCTTTTCCTGGGCTGCTTTTTGACACTCCCAGCCAGCATTCCCAGCTTTTTCAGTGTCCCTGAGTTCAGAGTCCAAGCAAAACGTGCCTTGGACTTTCTGAGGCTTCTTATTCCCTTGGTTTGGTTAATGCCCTAAAAGTTACAGCTTGGTGAGTTGAAATGGAATGAGTCTGGTGCTGAAAATGTTCTGGAAAGCTGTCCATGCTCAGAAAGGGAAGATGCTGCTTTTCCACACCTTTTGCTGCTGCTTTTCCTCACTTTCTGCAGCAGCTGATCCCTCAGGATTTCTCTGCTGCTTCAGCTGGGGCCCAGCAGTGGCCACACCCTGGGAACTTTTAAATAAATGTACAATGCTGAACTTCATGGAATCCCTGAGGCTGGAAAAGCCCCTGAGCCCCTGGAGCCCCCCCTGTGCCCCATCCCCACCCTGGCCCCCAGTGCCACGGCCAGTCCTTCCCTGGGCACCCCCAGGGCTGGGCACTGCCCCCCTCCCTGGGCAGCCCCTGCCAAGGCAAGCAGGGACCCCTTGCACTATCCCAGGCTGCTCCAAGCTGTCCTGGAGCACTTCCAGGTGTCCTCCTGGAGCTCCCTGCTGCAGGGGGAGGCTGGGGCAGCGTTACCTAACGGGGCTCACCCACCTCAGGGCCGGGGGTGGCTCCTTGAGGGGGTGGGAGCTCAGCCCCCAGCCCGGGCTGGGTGCAGAGCTGGGCTGGGAGCCCTCTCTGGAGCCAGGGGTGCCATTCATCTGCCAGCTGTGGGCGGCCCTGGGAGCAGGGATGAATCACAGCTCCATTGACTTCACTCCCAGCTCTCCATTGAGTCTAAAAGGAGCCCAGAGCTGTTGCTCTGCTCATGGAGCTGCTCGTGTTCCCCACACCCACGGTGATCTCGCTGCTCCTCCACCCTGGGGAGATCACTCCAGGGCCTGGGCAGCATTCCTGGCTGTGCATCTCCAGGAACTCCTGGTCCTTGGTCACCAAAGGGGGTCCTTGGTCACCAAAGGGGGTCCTTGGTCACCAAGGGGTGATGCTGCTGCTGGGATGGGGTGGGTGGCCACTCTGGCTGCTCAGGCTCCTTCTCCAGCTCCTGTTTTCCACTCCATAGTTTTCCCTGCAGCCCTTTGCACTTTCCCTTCGTTCCCTGCAGTTTTTCAGACCGTTTCTCTGGTGGCAGCACCACGTGAATCCAAACCTGGGACCCTCAGCAGCTTTAAGCTCACAGGTTTGAGCTCTGTGCCATCCTAATCCTCGGTGAGCACGTTGAGCTGATCCCAAGACAGACCCCAGTGAAATCCCACTTGATCCATCCTTGCAGTTCAGCCGTGAGGAATGTGTCAATGCAGCTCTTTCCTCGCCTTGCAGCACTTTCTGTCCCCTTGGTTTTCGTGGGAATGCCCAGCTCTGCCTTTCCCACGTTCAGGAGAACACACAAGTGGGGCTCCTTCAGCACATCCCGTCCTCTGCAATCCATCCCACCTCCTGTTTGTCACCTGGATGGTTTTTTAAACCCCTGTGCTGTTTGTTAGGGGATTTGCCAGGGAATTAAAGATGAGTTGCTTCATTTTAGGCTTCCTTTGATCTTCCAACCGCCTGTTTATAAGGATGAGCTTCATGCTCTGTGTGGCTCTCTGGGAACGTCGAGCATTCCAGGTGAGCTCTGAGGCAGCCATGGCACGTGTCACACACTTTGGGCCACCTCACAGAGTCTCTCCAGGCCCACAGAGGTGAAATAAGCTCTAAATTGCTGGGGTTTCACTGGAGGGCACAGCTTGGCTTTGCTGTTGACTGGAGCTGGTTTGCAGGGTCATAACCATGACCGGCTTTAATTGTTCATCACTAATTTATTTAATTCATAACTGAATTATGGAATGATTGGGGTTGGAAGGGACCTTAAAGATCATCCAGCTCAAGCCATTGTGGGTGGAGAACTTATCCCAGGTTGCTCCCAGCCCTGTCCAACCTGGCCTTGGACACTTCCCAGGGCTGGGGCAGCCACAACTCCTTGGACTCAGGGATCACAGTGTGAGGTCATGCTCAGGAACAGGAGGGTTGTGTTACTGCAATGACCTTTCCCAGGCTTGGGAATCTGCTTCCAGAGGGCCACTCTACACCTGGAAAGGGGGATTTTGTTGGAGAAGGGAGAGCTTTGCCCACCCCGAGGAGCAGATGCTCCCCCAGCTCTGCTTTTGAGGCAGGGAGTGTGGGAGGTGACAGGAGGTGACACGAAGGGGTGGCTCTGTCGCAGCCCTGGGAGTGGCTCGTGGAGTTTTGCTGGAGTTTCTCCACGTTTGGGTCCTTTGTTTTTAGATCCCCGTTTCCTGGGGATAACGTGGGAGCATGTCCATAGTTATAGTGCCGAGTGAAAGCCGAGGGAATGGCAGGGAATTGGGGCATTTTGTGGCTTCACTTCCCATACATGATGTCGTGTGTCCTCATACGTGTGCAGCAGCTTTCGGGATCACCTTCCCCAGGCCTGGAAAGCAAAGGAATCTCTCTGTGCTCCCGACAGAACTGGGAGGATGGGGATCCCCGTCGATGCTGCCGGTGGATGGATGAGGCTGGGGGGGAGGTCCTGTCCCGGTGCCCGGGAATGTGGTGCCGTATCCCTGCCCTTCC
>VXBA01002441.1:35709-47161 GCA_013399895.1 Serilophus lunatus
TTTTTTGGCATTCCGTGTGACTTTGGGCGAAGGGAGGGGAGGGGAAGCAGCTCGTGGCCGGGGCCCCGCTGAGATGAGCCGGTGGATGAGAAGAGGTCTCCTGGTGACAAAGGCCACCCCAGGCTGGCAGCATGGTGCTGAAATCTAACCCTGGCATCATTCTCTTGTGCTCTTTCCTGCCCAGTGACTACATCATCGAGGAGAAGACGGCCGTGCTGCAGAAGAGGGAGCATGAGGGCTTCGGGTTTGTATTGCGAGGGGCCAAAGGTAAGGGCTCTTCTTTCTCTGGGATTGGGAAGTTTGGGGGGGCAGCGCCTTCTCCTCGCTCTCCCCGGGCTCTGGACTCCCATTCCCAGCCCGTGGCAGTCGGGGGCTCTCTGGCTCCTGCCTTATCCAGGTGCTTCTGTGGCAAACGGGCGTCTCTGGCACTTTTTGGGGCGTTCTGGGGCTGGTGCTGCCCTTGGTGGCTTTGAAATTCCGGGGATTGTCACTTGCCCCTGATCCCTGGGGGTGTGAACCTGCCAGGGTGGGGGTTCTGGGGCTGGTGCTGCCCTTGGTGGCTTTGAAATTCCGGGGATTGTCACTTGCCCCTGATCCCTGGGGGTGTGAACCTGCCAGGGTGGGGGTTCTGGGGCTGGTGCTGCCCTTGGTGGCTTTGAAATTCCGGGGATTGTCACTTGCCCCTGATCCCTGGGGGTGTGGAGCTGCTGGGCTCCATGTGCCATCCACGGATTTTTGGGGTTTAAATGCTGGGAGTGTTTCACTGTACTTTGGCTGCGGGGTGTTGGGGTCCTTCCCAGAGCCCTGGTTGTGCTGGGGTTCCTGAGGGAGAAGCAGGAGAGGTGTGTCCTGCAGCTCCCACCATCCCTTTGATCCCGTGCAGCTCATTCCCGTGGCCAGGACCTTGGGTGGGTGGTTCCTGTGGCTCCTCTGGTCAGAAATCCACCTTTTTTGCTGCAAAAAAAGAGGCCCTTGGGAGCTGGGAATGGATGTGCTCGTATGGATACGGGCACCAGGCATGCTTGGGAGGCAGGAATGCCTCTGGCCAGAGAGTCCTGTCCCTCCCCAGCACTTCCAGGCTCCTGGAAATGCCACTGCCAGGAGCAGAACGGTGCAGCTCCATCCCTTCCATGTAGGATGCAAGGTGTGGGAGGGAAAGCTGGAAGCAGCTCCTGGGTAGTGCTGCTCCTTCCTGGCCCCTTGGCGTGGCTGCAGATTCAGGCTTTAATCTGGGGTGGGAATTTTGGGGTGGGGGGGATTCCTGGATTGCCTTTGTTCTGTCCCTGGCAGGGCTCGGTGCCGGTGGGTGTGTTTGCATCCCTGCTGGAATATGGTTGCTGTGCCTTCCTGCCTTCCCTCTCCCCTTCCCTATGGATGTGACATACGTGTCTGGCCATGTGGAACGTGAAGTGAAACTTCACAGCTCAAAATGGCCCCCATGTTTTTCCCTGATCAGTCTCACTCCTTTTGTGTCTGGGAAAAACGGATGCATTTGATCCCAATTTCCCCCCCCCTCCCCTTTTTTTTTTTCTTCCCTGTGCCCTCCTAACGTTTGCAGGCTCTGCCTTTCCCTTTGTCTGCTGAGGCTGGAGGGAGGACAGGGAGAGGATGGAGTGGGCGTGTGGCTGTGTGGGGTTTGGGAGCCCTGGCACTGCTGCAGGGCACTGGGCAGCGCAGGGTGGTGGCGTGGGCACGGGCTGGGAGGGTCCCCAGCCCCTCAGGGAGCAGCATTCCCTCCACAGGGAGGTGGAGGTGCTGGCTCTGAGCCCCCCAGCGTCTCCTGGTGCTCCGTGGGGTTTGGGCTGGAAGGAGCTCTGGGACTCCCCGTGTCACCACCACTCCATCTAGGGGGAAACACTTCTGGAGTCGTGGGAGGAAAAGGAAAAGGGGTTTGGAAGTGGAGGTGGGGGGATCAGAGGATCATCCCTTGCAGGGGAGGGAGGTGGATAGTGGGAGACTTGGCTGGATGATCCTCAAAGGAATCTGCTCCTTGTGCTGCAGGGAGAGGTGAATATGCTTCCTGGCTTCTCCCAGTCCTTCCCCAGCCCAAATTTGCACCTCCAGGGAGAAGGTGGTGCACCATCCTGGAGAGCCAGCCCTTCCCAGCCCAGCCCATCTCCACGTGTGCCCAGTCTGGGAGGAGGTCACACCCCAGTCAAACCAGTTGGTTGTTTGGACAGAGCTGATTTTATCTCATCCTGGTCCCTGCTGGGAATGAGCTGCAGCATCTGGACCTGGAGCTTCCCTGCAGCCACTGCCTGGGAATGCCCAGAGAACCTGGAGCCCTGGCAGTGTCCCAGGCCAGGCTGGGATCCCTGGCACAGTGGGAGGTGTCCCTGCCCAGGGCAGGGGTGGCACTGGATGGGCTCTGAGGTCCCTTCCAGCCCAAACCATTCCAGGATTTTATGATTTTCTGGATAACAAGGATTTGTTATCCAATGTAACACAAATTAAATGTTGGAAAAGGAAATGGCTCCAAGACTTTGCCTGAGGGCATGAGATTTCTTCTGTCTGTCTGGGGAGAACGAGCTCATCCTCAAAGTCCCAAGATTATTTCTTCTTGTGGTTTATGCATCTCCTGAGGGAGCTGGTCCCGTGGGAAGGAGACTCCAAGCTGATCCTCTGCAGGGCTCAGTTTGATGCTCCTTCTTCCCAAACATCCATTTTTTATCACCCAACCTCCCCTGGCAGATGCTTCACCTGCTTTCCAGGTTTATCCCACCTTAACACAGCTCCCAGGTCCTGCTGCTCCATGAAAAAAGTGCCAGTCTTGAGAATCCCTGTTCCTTCCTGTGCTGATCCCACCTTGGAACACAATTCCAATGAGCAGCTGAGGGAGCTGGGGGGGCTCCTCCTGGAGCAAAGGAGGCTCAGGGGGCCCCTGGAATTCTCTGCAATCCCTGCCAGGAGGGGGGAGCCGGGGGCGGGTCGGGCTCTGCTCCCAGGGAACAAGGGCCAGGAGGAGAGGGAACGGCCTCAGGCTGGGCCAGGGCAGGGGCAGGGGGCACAGGAGGAGGAATTGGGGCCTGGCCAGGGGGGTCAGGGTGGGCAGGGGCTGCCCAGGGAGGGGGGCAGTGCCCAGCCCTGCAGGGATTGCAGTCCCTGGGGAGGTGGCACTTGGGGACGTGGTCAGTGGTGGCCTTGGGGGAACAGTTGGACTTGATTCTTGGAGGCTTTTCCAACCTCAATAATTCCTTGATTCCCTGTTGGCACCAGGTTTTTGCCGTGTTTCCTCACAGGAAGGTTCCAATTTGCTGTTCAGCCTCGGGTGTTGTGCTTTCATCCCAGCCAGGGATGATCCCAGACCCTTGGATCCCTCAGGGAATTCCATCAGCCTGCCCCCTGGGCTCAGAGCCTGCTGGGGTTTGTGGGATTATGGATCCTTTGGGGGTGGTTCAATCCTCTCCTGCCCTGTGAGAACCTCAGGAGCCCCTTCCCAGCCCTGGGAGTGCAGGCTGGGGTGTTGAGGGAGGTACAGGCAGAGCTCAAGGATCTTCCTGTTGGTCTGGGCAGAGGGAATGTTGTCCCAGAGCCTTGCAGCAGCATTTGGGACACAGCATTGGGATCATCGTGGAGCTGGATGGGGTTTGGTGCCCCCAGGATTGGATTTGGTGCCCCCAAGATGGGATTTGGTGCCCCCAGGATGGGGTTTGGTGCCCCCAGGATGGGATTTGGTGCCCCCAGGATGGGGTTTGGTGCCCCCAGGATGGGGTTTGGTGCCCCCAAGATGGGATTTGGTGTCCCCAAGATGGGGTTTGGTGCACAACCAGGGCCCTGGTGGCTCCTCAAGAGGTGCAAGTTCTTCCTCCTGAGATTTAAAGTCACAAGCTTTGCCAAATATCTCTGGGTGGGACTGGATGGGCTTTAAGGTCCCTTCCAAGCCAAACCATTCCATGGTTCCATAGTTCTGGGTCACAGCTCCTCCATCCCCTGCCTGCCACGGATGCTGAGGACACTGGGAGCACTCCAGACCTCCTGCTTTCCATGGACAAATCCATTTTTAAAGCTTCTTTCCCATTCCCTGTGACCAAATCCAGGGATTTCAGGCAGTGTCACTCCTCTGTCTCCATCTGTGCCAGTCCTGGATTAAATGGTGCTCCTGGATTTTGTTCCACGAGGAGACAGCTCTTAATTCAGGATGGATTTTCTTCTTTGCTGAGTCTTTAAAGGCTTCAGTGCCACTTCCCAAATCGTGGATCACGACAGGCAGTTCTGTGGGATGGAGGCTTGCAGCCCACAGGAGATGCTGTGCCCGGGGTGACACGTGGGTAACACTGAGAAAAGGGGCTGGGAGGGGGCATTTGCTCTGCTGACGTGGTCTGTGTTCCCTCTGAGTTCATCTCTTGGATTATGTCCTTGCCCAGAGAAGCTGTGGCTGCCCCTGGAGCCCTGGCAGTGTCCAAGGGCAGGTTGGGATCCCTGGCACAGTGGGAGGGGTCCCTGCCCAGGGCAGGGGTGGCACTGGGTGGGCTGTAAGGTCCTTCCCACCCAACCCATCCCAGGATTCTGTGATTACCAGCAGCATCCTTGAGCTACCCCCTCAGGGGACTGGTGTAGGATTTTAGGATTTCCATCTGATTTAGGGTTTCTCCATTGGGAGACACTGCAGGATGGGGGGGTTTGCTCCCATCAGGCTCCTTCCCCAGGCTGGGAAACCAAATAAATGGTCATCTGTCCAAGTCCAGCCTCCCCAGGGATCAGGACTTGGCTGAAGGTCTCCATGGCTTCATTCCAGAGCCCCACGTCCCACTTTGGGATTCCATGGAGCCCATATGCCTCATGATCCTTCTGGAAAGGATCTCCTTGACATTCAGAGCACCCCAGTCCCCCCTTCTCTCATTTGCAACACTCCAAGTCTTTCTCACCTCAACCTTCACACTCTTCTGGGCTTAGGTCTGACCTAAGGGGCACCTCGTTTTGCACCAAGTCTTGGTGCTTCCTCGAACTCCAGAATGTTCAAAAGAACTTGCTGGTCAACACTGATCCAAAGTGTTGAATTTATCACTGAGGAGGCCCTGGAGGATTTGGAGAAATCAAGTATTCCACTGGCATTTCTAAAAATAGGGAGGATGAGTTGTCAGCTCTCCCATGGAAGGGAGAAGTCGTGGAAAGCTGTTGGTGAAAAGCATCTGAGATCATCCAGCAGAATAAAATCCTGTCAGGAGAAGTTGTTCTTAGTTGAGGAATTGGGGCCTGGCCAGGGGGATCAGGGTGGGCAGGGGCTGCCCAGGGAGGGGGGCAGTGCCCAGCCCTGCAGGGATTGCAGTCCCTGGGGAGGTGGCACTTGGGGACAGGGGTCAGTGGTGACCTTGGCAGTGCTGGGAAGGGTTGGACTTGATGGGCTCAGAGGGGTTTCCAGCCCAAGTGATTCCTTGGTTCCATAATCCCATGATTCCTGAGCTCTGGTCCCTCCACTGCTGTCGCTCTGAGCGTCGTGTCCGTGATGTGTGTGAACCCCCCCGGGGGTTTGCTCAGACCCCCCCCCAGTCCCTCTCTCCCTTTGTGTTTTGCAGCCGAGACCCCCATCGAGGAGTTCACCCCAACCCCAGCCTTCCCAGCCCTGCAGTACCTGGAGTCAGTGGATGTGGAAGGGGTGGCTTGGAGAGCGGGGCTGCGCACGGGGGACTTTCTGATCGAGGTGAGTGTGGCCCCCCAGGGACCCAGCTCTGCACAGCCCTGCTGTCCCCGAGGGGGGTCTGGGCTCTGTGGCCTCTGCCAGGGCTGCTGGTGGCAGCTGGGTCACTCCTGGGTCATTCCTTGGGTGCTCCACCCCATGGGAGCAGCACAGGCTCGGTTGGAGGAGGGGTGTAGAGAGGGCACGTTGATGAGTTGGTGCTTTGGAGGCTCTGACTGGAGGCATGGGGTGGGAGGTGGAGCTGTGGGACCTGCAGGTGACAAAACCGTGTCCTGGGTCAGGTGGGTTTGGTGGGAACAGGCTGTGGCTGGATTTCTGGAAGCTGGAAAAGAGGCTGTTTGGTGAGGAATGGTGCAAGTGCTGGTCAGTCCCTCCAGCTGCTCCGTGTGCTGGGTTCAAAGGGATCCCACAGAGTTGGTTTCCAGTGTTGGGGCAGGGATGTGGGGTGGATCCTGCCCTTTGCAAGGGAGCACTGATGGCAGGGGAGGTGGGGTGAGGCTGGGTTGATACTGAGTCTGTGGAGTGACCATGGATGGGTAGAGGCTGGGGAGTGACCTGAGGAGAAGGGCTCTGGAATGCTGGGGGGCAGAGGCTGGACATGGCCCATCCCAGACCCCCCGTGCCCTGGGCTGAGCCCCAGCGTGGGCAGCAGGGGAGGGGGGACTGTGCCCCTCTGCCCCCTCGGGTGAGACCCCAGCCCTGGGAACAACAGCAGGAGCCCCTGGAGCTGCTGCAGAGAGTCCAGAGCAGCCCCAGAGATGCTGCAGGGCTGGAGCCCCTCTGCTCTGGAGCCAGGCTGGGAATGAGAGCTGGGAATGTTCCCCTGGAGAAGGGAAGGCTCCAGGGAGAGCTCAGAGCCCCTTGCAGAGCCTGAAGGGGCTCCAGGAGAGCTGGAGAGGGACTGGGGCCAAGGGCTGGAGGGACAGGCCCCAGGGAATGGCTTCCCACTGGGCCAGAGGGGAGATTGGGCAGGAATTGCTGGCTGGGAGGGTGGGGAGGGGCTGGGCTGGATTTCCCAGAGAAGCTGTGGCTGCCCCTGGAGCCCTGGCAGTGTCCAAGGGCAGGTTGGGATCCCTGGCACAGTGGGAGGTCCCTGTTTGTGGCACTGGGTGGGCTGTAAGGTCCCTTCCCATCCAAACCATCCCATGATCCTGTGATTAGGTGGGTGCAGAGTGGGCACCATGTCTAGACTCCACTGTGACTCTCCAAGCAGCTCAAGTCCCAGGCAGGCAGACTGGATCCACTGGGCTTCTACTTTCCCACATCTTCCCTTCCAAAAAGCAGCAGAGTTTGAATCCAGCAGTGCAGTGCCTCTGAGGGGGTGGTGTGGGGCAGGCCATGGCTGTGTGGGAGGTGGGATGGGCAGAGCTGCCATTCCCACTCCTGGGTGGGGGAATCTGGCCTGGTGAAGCTGTGCTGGTCTTACTGGTGCTGCTGGGAATGGGGAGATGGGTGGTGGCCCTTGACTCTGCTCAGTTCCAGTGATTTGCTCTCAGCTTGTGCTGAAAATGGGATATTGTGAAGAATTCCTTCCTGGAAAGGGTTTTCCAGCCCTGGCACAGCTGCCCAGGGCAGGGGTGGAGTCACTTCCCTGTGGATGTGGCACTTGGGGACAAGGTCAGTGGTGGCCTTGGCAGTGCTGGGAATGGCTCCAAGGGCTTTTTCAGCCTCCATTTATGTTGTAGAACAGGTATTTCCAGGGATGTCCATCCCCCCTGTTCCAGGCAGTGGCTGAGGAGCCCCATGCTCCTGCCAGAGCTCTGTGGGATCTTTCTGGCCATACTTTTTCCTTAGACATGGAATGTGTAGTTGATGGGAAGGCTGTGCCTGAGGCAGGAACCATCTGGAATGCCCCTGATCCCTAACCCTACCAACCAAACCCTCCCAGAGCTGCTCCTTCTCCTGCAGAATCAGAAACCTCCCAAAGCAGGGAAGGATTCCAAAGCCAGCCACGCGTGGTGCAGGTTAGTGGGAGCTCCTGGAGCCTCTCCCCTCCTTCCCAGTTGGGTGTTCAGCTGCAGGATGACTGTATTTCCTGATTCCCTTCCTTTGGAGCAGCAAGAGGAGCTGACCACCCCCGTGGCTGCCAAGCGTGAGTGGTTTCCCAGGAAGGGAAGCTGGAGGTGGCTTTAGAATGAGCACAGCAGCTCTGCTGCAGTGCAAAGCCACATCCCAAGGGATATTCCAGCAGGGAGATGTTGGGAAGCCCTGTGGGGGTCTCTGGGAGCACCCTCCCTGCCTTGTCCCCCTGTTTGGGTTAGAGGGGGGGTCAGTTTAGATGGAAAATGTGTGGTCATTTTTGGTTTGAGGCCTCATTTCCCAGCCTGAGACCATCCTTCAGAGATGGAGTGAAAGAATTAATTAAATAATAATTAAATGGAGATGAAATCAATCTTTATTCTTTTAGATTTAATAATTTCTTAGTCCTGGAGGTCAGTGCTAGACAGGTGGGAAGGTGTAAAGTGCTTCCATGTTGGAGTGAGGAAATTCCAGTCAAACAGTGGGTCAGCCCCTGGGCTGCATTCCAGAGCCCTGGGATGAGTCCATGGGAAAGGAACTTTCCAGGTAACCCCTGGGATGAGCCCAGGGGGGAGGATCTTTCCAGGTCACCCCTGATCTGTATTCCAGAGCCCTGGGATGAGTCCATGGGAAAGGATCTTTCCAAGTAACCCCTGGTCTTACATTCCAGAGCCCTGGGATGAGTCAATGAGGGATCTCTCCAGATCTTCCCCCCCTGCTCCAAGCTCTCCCTGGAGCCTTCCCTTCTCCAGGGGAACATTCCCAGCTCTCATTCCCAGCCTGGCTGCAGAGCAGAGGGGCTCCAGCCCTGCAGCATCTCTGGGGCTGCTCTGGACTCTCTGCAGCAGCTCCTCCAAGGATTCCCTGCCCTGTTGCTTCCCCACTGGCTCCTGTTGCATTGCCCACTCTCCTCCCAGGTTTGGGAGCTCACTTTGTCCATGAACACTGAGGCACAAAGCCCAGTTCAGCACTTTGGCCCTGTCCAACTTCTCCAAGGCTGATTTTTCATCTGCAGAGTCGCATTTTCCCTGAACTGCCTTTTGGTGCCACTGTGCCACTAAAAATGTCCCTGTTCTGCTTAAAGGCTGTTCCACAGGCTCTGTTCCAGCTGGGCTTTGCCCTTCCTGGAGCTGTCCCGGGTGCTGGAGCTGTTCCCATGTGCTGTCACCACATTCCTCAGAATCCCCGAGGCTGGGAAAGCCCCCCAAGGTCACTGTGTCCCCCCTGCGCCCCATCCCCACCCTGGCCCCCAGTGCCACGGCCAGTCCTTCCCTGGGCACCCCCAGGGCTGGGCACTGCCCCCCTCCCTGGGCAGCCCCTGCCCACCCTGACCCCCCTGGCCAGGCCCCAATTCCTCCTCCTGTGCCCCCTGCCTCAGCACCTGGATGGGCAACAAGCTGCCAGCAGCATTCCAGGTGTGGGTCAGTGGGATCCAGTGCCCCCCAGGCGATGGATCCACCAGCAGCATTCCAGGGGATCCGCAGGGCTCTGCCATCCCCCAGCAGGGACCTGGTGTCTGCAGGGTGGTGGAGCTTCCAGGAGCTCCCCAGGACTGGCCCAGGAGGATCCCATGTCCCTCCCTTTGCCTTTGGGAGGTGTGTCCATGCTCCAGCTCACACAAACCACACTTGGTGTCACTTCCAGGCCTGCAGCCTTTAGGGAATATCTTGCCCATGCTGGAAAACCATGGCCAGCCTCTGGAACAGCTGCAGTTAAATTGGATATTGGGAAAATCTCTCCCTGAAAAGTGCTGTCCAGGCCTGGCAGGGGTGGAGTCCCCACCCCTGGGGGGGTTTCAAACCCCTGTGGATGGGGACATGGGGCAGTGGTGGCCTTGGCACTGCTGGGAAGGGTTGGACTCGATCTCAGAGGGGTTTTCCAACCTCAATGATGGACTTTTCCATTGTGATTCCATGAAACACATCCCAACAATTACACCCTGAGGCAGTTCCTGCTCACCTGGAGTCGATGGGAAGGTGCCAGGCTGGAGAATTGCCCAGTTTAGACCTGTCAGGGTGTGGGGTTTTGAAAATCCAGCCAGGATTCCAGAGCCAAGTCCAGCCTTGTGCCTGTCAGGGTTTAAATCCTGGGGTTTTTTGTCCCCTTGAGGAGCCTGTGGTGTAACATTCACTTCCAAGCTGGCCATACATTGGTCATTGTGAGTGTGCACCCAGGACTTGGGATAAAATGTGGATATAAATCTGTGGGTCTAATTCTGTGGATATAAATTTGGATATTTTCATTATTTAGGGCTGCAAATGAACATGGAGGTGGGATCTCACAGCAGTGGGAAGGTGTCTGGGACAACCCCAGCATCACCTGGGGAGGGTTAGGTTGGAAGTGAGGAAATATTTCTTCATGGAAAAGGCTGGAAAGCACTGGAAGGTGTTTTCCAGGCCACTGGTGGGGTCCCCATCCCTGGAAGTGTCCAAAACCACATGGATGTGGCACTTGGGGAGGTGGGTTGGACTTGGCTGGTGGTTGGACTGAATCACCTTAAAGGTCTTTTCCAACCTTAACAGTTCTGTGGTTCCACGATCTGGTTGTTGTTTCCTTGTGGGTGGGGAGAAAACCTGCTCTGGGCATGGTCAGTCCCACAGGGAATGTGTCCTGGAAATCTCATCTGCCTCTGCTGAAGAGTTGCTGCTGCCAGATATTAATTTGAATTAATTGGAATCTCTGCTCTGCAGCCAGGCTGGGAATGAGAGCTGGGAATGTTCCCCTGGAGAAGGGAAGGCTCCAGGGAGAGCTCAGAGCCCCTGGCAGAGCCTGAAGGGGCTCCAGGAGAGCTGGAGAGGGACTGGGGCCAAGGGCTGGAGGGACAGGCCCCAGGGAATGGCTTCCCACTGGGCCAGAGGGGAGATTGGGCAGGAATTGCTGGCTGGGAGGGTGGGGAGGGGCTGGGCTGGATTTCCCAGAGAAGCTGTGGCTGCCCCTGGAGCCCTGGCAGTGTCCAAGGCCAGGTTGGGATCCCTGGCACAGTGGGAGGGGTCCCTGCCCATGGAACTGGATGATCTTCAAGACCCCTTCCCACCCAAACCATTCCAGGATTCTTGTTACCAAAGTCTGGTGGTTTTTTGAGGACATGCTGCTAAATGGGACCCAAAAATCAGGGGGGGAAAAAATCTGCTGGGCAAGACTTCACCCACCAGAGTGCAGGGATGAGGGAGCAGTTAAATATTCCAGATCCACTCCTTGCTGGAAAGGTTAGCAAGGAAAGGAGAAGGAAATGCAGATAATTTGAGCTAAAGTGTGTAGGAGGTTGATAAGAGGAGCCCAAGGAAATATCAAAGGCCAATATGTAAAGATAATAAGAAATTTTAGAGCATTAGGAGATGAAAAAAACCCTAAAAAAGGGGCTGGTCGAGCTCCATTTCCATATGCAAATGATCCAAATTGTATATTCTGGTGCAAGGAAAGAGAGGCAGAAATGTTCTGCTCTGAGTTTGGAACAAATCAGGAGGATGTATCTCTCCATATGATGTGCTTGGAACAGAAAGTTTCCCAGCTGTAACCAAGGAGAAAGTGAGATAGTATTTGCTAAAAATAAACAGCCCCAAATTAACAGGCTTGAATAACAGATCCCAAAGTATCTCCAGGAGCCTCACTGAGGGGCTGTCTGGTGCTCATCCCTGACATTCCAAAGGGCTGGGAGAGGCATTGGGTTATCCTGATACTCCAGAGGGGATCAACTGGGTGATTGAGGAAATTGGAGTGTCAATAATTAATTAATTCAGAGCACAATCAACAAAGAATTAGAGATGGAAAATACAATTAATATCCCGGGGTGGGGGGGGG
>VXBA01002441.1:59871-85570 GCA_013399895.1 Serilophus lunatus
AGAAAACCGAGGGAGAGGTAGGGGAGGACAGAGGGAGAGGGAGGGGAGGACAGAGGGAGAGGGAGGGGAGGACAGAGGGAGAGGGAGGGGAGAACAGAGGGAAAGGGATAGGAGGACATGAAGGAGAAGGGTTGAGAGGGCATGGATGGAGAGGGAAAGGAGAACATGGAGGGAGAGGGAGGGGAGAACAGAGGGAGAGGGATAGGAGGACATGGAGGGAGAGGGATAGGAAGGAATGGATGGAGAAGGAAAGGAGAGCATGGAGGGAGAGGGATGGCAGAACTCATGGAGCTGATGGTGGGCTTGTGCTGGGAGTGGAGTTCCCCAGGGACAGGGAGGGAGAAGGTCAGGGGGACACCGACCCCTGGCACAGGGCAGGAGCTGGGGCTGAGCTGGGAGTTTGGTGCTGGCTCAGCTCCCTGGGAAGCCCAGGCAGGCCTGGGAGCCCAGCTGGATTTCCCAGGGAGAAAAGAGCAGATCTGAAGGAGTGTGGAAAGCTGAGCCAGAGCGCTGAGCATTTGGGATGTGAGGCTGGAATTTAGATGGAATCAGAGGCGAGCAAAGCGCCGCCTCCGAGGGGAACGTGGAGAGAGTGGGAGGGGGCTGTGCCAGCTCCAGGCTGTGCCAGGATTGTGCCAGGGCTGCAGGAGGTGGGAGGCAGCTCCTGGAGCGGGAGGGAAAGTGGGACAGGCAGCTCCTGGTCGGAGCTCAGGCTGCCCATGGGAACGAGGGGCTGCTGCCAGGGTCATCCTCACTGTGCCACCCTGGGCAGGGAGAGAGGATGGCAGGGGTAGCCATGCCAAGGGCAGTGTGCCAGGGTTTGCAGAGCCTCTGGATGGGGTGGGAGCAATGGCAGGGTGGTGCAAATGTCACCAGGGAGCGGCACCAGAGGTGGGTTCTGGGCACTGTCCCCAGCAGGTTAATGGCGCCACCAAACCCCAAAACGTGGCCATGGTGGGTCCTTGACTTGCCCCAGAAGGTTTATGGTGCCACCAAACCCCAAAACAGGCTGTGGTGGCTCCTTGACCCTGTTCCAACAGGTTCCTGGTGCAGGTGGAGGTGAGGGTGGTCCATCCCTGTCCTGGGCACAGGGACAGGGTGTGGTGTGGGCAGAGCTCCTGTTTCCCCACGGTCAGAGGGTCACTTGGACTGAGCTGAAATGTTGGGTCCTTCCAGCTGAGTCTGGCTGACATCCAGACTGGGAATTGCCTCTTTTTCTCTTGCAGTCCCTCTTTGAACGCCAGGGCATGGCAGCACACTCGGGGGTCCTGGCAGGAGCTGAGAAGCCCCACGTTTCCCTGCGCAAAGGAATTCCAAGGACAAAGTCTGTAGGTAAGGCAACCCGGGGGGAATCCCTTTGGGAAGAGGAGGGATGGGCCCTCTGCAGTGCTGCTGTTGGCACAGGAGTGGGCAGGAAAGGCTCAGCCCTTCCAGCTCAGTGAGGTGGGAGTGTCCCATGGAATTCCTGCTTTGAGGGTTGGACTCGGAGGGAGAGGAGGGATTAGAGCCTTCCAGGGGTTCCTGGTTTGGCTCTGCCAGGGGCAGAGGGGGTGTTCCACCCTCTCTGTTGGCATGTGGGGATGGAGGGCCAGAGTGTCACCCCTGGGCTGGCACATGGAGCAGGAACCACCTGAGCTGGGGCTTAGGAGAAGCAGGACAAGGGGTGAAGCAGGCACCTGGTTATGGTGGGCCCTTGGGCTTGTCCCAGAAAATTTATGGTGCCACCAAACCCAAAAACTATCTGTGGTGGAGTGAAGTGTGGTGTGGGCAGGAATTCCTGGCTGGGAGGGTGGGCAGGCCCTGGCACAGGGTGCCCACAGAAGCTGTGGCTGCACCTGGATCCCTGGGAGTGTCCAAGGCCAGGCTGGAGCCCCCTGGGACAGTGGGAGGTGTCCCTGCCCAGAGCAGGAGTGGCACTCGATGGGCTGTAAGGTCTCTTCTGCTCCCAGGGAACAAGGGCCAGGAGGAGAGGGAACGGCCTCAGGCTGGGCCAGGGCAGGGGCAGGNGGCTGTGCCAGCCTCAGGGATCCTGGGATCACACACTTGTGAGCACAGTGCAGTGTCCCTGTTCCTCCCAGTGATTCCAGCCCATGTAGCCACCCCCCCCCGCAACAGGAGATTAAAAACTCCTTTAATCTCCATCAGAGAAGATAAAATCCGAGTGGGAGATGCCCTGCTCCGAGCAGGAATAGCTGCAGCTGTCATTGAATCCAGGGAAAAACCACATGTAGCTCCAATGCTGCTCCATCCAGGAGTGCCATGTCCATCCCACCAAGGGACAATCCTGCTTGGGCAGGGGACACCAAACATAACCAAGGCAGCACCTCTAAGGAGCCAGGGGCTAATTCCTATGGAATTCCAGGGGAGCTAAAATAGCAAGGAGCCAAGCAGCAGGGATTGGGCTGCAATTGGCTCCTTTTAGAAGTCCTTGAGCTGTCATTCCACACCCACGGCGAGCGGCTCATCCGCACAGTCACTTGACTTCATGATAAAAATCACTACTGGGAGCTTGGAATGAGCTGGAAAATAAGCAGAGGTTGGGTGGTTGGGTGGTTTTTTTGGGGGAAGAAACGCTCCGTGGCATTTGCATATTCCACAGCTGCTGTAGATTCCCAGGGACTTGGGAGGAAAGATCAAAAGATTTCGTGCTTGGATCTAAAAATTCCCGGAGCTGAAGGTACTTAACCCCCCCCCTGGCTCCAAAGGCAGAGGGATGGCAGGAATATTCTGAGCAAAATGGGGAGAAGTGCATTGCAGTGGGGAGGCTGAGAGGGAAGATAATCCCTGTCAGGCTTCCAAGAGAGCTGCCACACCATCTGCTCCGGCAGCAGGAGTTAAAAACACTGGAGAGGCTGCAGAGCCACTGAGTGAATTCCTGGAGTGAATTCCAGAGGAGGTAGATGGTGGTTTTGCAGGGGTGGGAGGGATGTGTCTCCCAAGGACTGTCCCAACCAAGCTCTGTCATGGTGTTCACAATGGCATTGAGGATCATCATGGAATGGTTGGGTGGGAGAGACCTTAAATCCATCCAGTGCCACCCCTGCCCTGGGCAGGGACACCTCCCACTGTCCCAGGGATCCCAACCTGCCCTTGGGCACTGCCAGGGATCCAGGGGCAGCCACAGCTTCTCTGGGCACCCTGTGCCAGGGCCTGCCCACCCTCAGTGTGAAAAATTCCTTGGATTCTGGGTGCCTCCTCTGCCAGCTTGGGGGTGGGTATTCAGAAGGTGGTGATCCTCATCCCTGGACACTAGAGGATGGGCATTCCAAAACCTGGGTACCAGAGGATAGTGATTCTCATCCCTGGACACCAGAGGATGGTGATTCTCTCCCACTTCCCACTTCTGGACACGAGGGAAGCTGTGACACTTGGCACCCTCCTGTTCCCAGGGCTGGTTTTGGGAGCTACTCCTTCATCCCTGTGCTGGAAAGCAAGGCTGGGAGCAGAGGGATGGGCTCTGGATGGAGCCACCTCATTAACCAGCCCCAATTAAAGCTGGGAGTCAAGTTCTCCCTGGGATTTAGGCTGTTATGGCAACGGGCCTGGAGGCATCATGGAAAGGCTTTGTGTTTTCCTGGGAGATTAATAATGCATGGAGCTTGCCTGGAATGGCAGGGGGTTTGTCAGGAGCCAGGCTGCACCTGGCAGCGTGGGTCCCACTGTACAGAAAGCACTTTGGGTGCTTGGACTGGTTCTCTACTGGTCCTTACTGGTGGCTGGAGGCTCTGTTTGCACTCCAACTCTTTATTCCTGTGTGTGCCAACCTCTGTAGTTTGATCCCAGCAATGTCCTGTTGCTCTGCTGGAGTTCTGTGTGTATCTCACTGCTCTGGGGACAGTGTGTGGCATTTTAGGGGAGCTGAGAGCCCAAATTCCACAGAAATCAGCCAAAGGAGGGGTCTGTTCGTTGCTCCTTGAGGTTTCACCTTCCTGGGGATGGATCAAGCACAGAGGGAGGATCCAGCAGCACGTGGGGGTTGTGCCATTTGTTTTCTTTTCCCAGAGATCTTTCCCACCTCCCCCATCCCTCCTGAGAGCCTGGAGTAGCTCTCCAGTTTGCACATTCACGAGGTCTGGAGGAGCTGGGAGCACTCAGTGCCAGGGAATGGTTTGGTGGGAGGGACCTTAAAGTCCACCCAGTGCCACCCCTGCCCTGGGCAGGGACACCTCCCACTGTCCCAGGGGGCTCCAGCCTGGCCTTGGGCACTGCCAGGGCTCCAGGGGCAGCCACAGCTTCTCTGGGCACCCTCAGGTCTCGTAGCTGGTCCTTTCAGGAGGACACATGTCCTTGGTGCTGCTCTTCCCAGGATTCCAGCGTGGCTTTGTCCTTGCTGGCTCCAACACAATCCATAAATTCCATATGTGATCCAGACACCAGGTTTCCAGCCTGTTCCCAGGGGATTGCTGGTGGCTTTTGTTCTGCTCTGGAGGCTCCCAGGCAGAGCTGGGAGACTGGAAATAAAGCTCAGCAGTGATTAGTCTCACACTGGGAATAAACAGATGCTTCTCCCTGTTCTGGGAGAGGTTTGGTTTTGTTCATAAGATACTGGTGTGGAATTTCTTTCTTCCCTGAAGATTGGGTGACAAAAGTTGGGATGGGTGGAAGGCAACAGGAGAATTCACACAATTCAGACTAAACCTTGTCAGGGGTCTGTCCAGACCAGTTAAACTGGTAGGTGGATTTTCAAAGGAAGCATTAACCTGCAGGAAGCAGCTCAGTGGAAAAGGACCTGGTGGACAATGTCCATGTGCCAGGAGTGTGTCCTGGGGCCACAAGGATCCTGGGATATACTGGGAAGAGCATTGCCAGAAGGTCAGGGGTGTGATCCTGCCCCTCTGCTCAGCCCAGGTGAGGCCTCACCTGGAGAGCTGAGCCCAGGTCTGGGCTCCTCCAGACAGGAGAGACCTGGAGCCCCTGGAGCAGGTCCCGGAGGGATGTGAGGATCATTAAGGGACATTGATCACAGGGATGGAGCAGCTCTGCTGGGAGGAAAGGCTGGAAGAGTTGGGGTTGTTCAGCCTGGAGAAGAGAAGGCTCCAGCATGATGTAATTGTGGCCTTCCAGTGCCTGAAGGAGCCGGCAAGAAACATGGAAAAGGACAATTTGTAAGGGCCTGGAGAGACAGGACACAGGGAATGTGTTCCCAGTGACAGGGAACAGGGTTAGGTGGGATATTGGGTAGGAAATCCTGGCTGGGAGGGTGGGGAGGCCCTGGCAGAGGGTGCCCAGAGAAGCTGTGGCTGCCCCATCCCTGGAAGTGCCCAAGCCAAGACTGAACAAAGCTTGGAGTGACCTGGGACAGTGGGAGGTGTCCCTGCCCACGGCAGGGGGTGGCACTGGGTGGGCTTTAAGGTCCTTCCCACCCAAACCATCCCAGGATTCTGTGGGGAAGAACTTCTGTGCAGGGGACATTGGCACGGGCTGCCCAGAGGAGCTGTGGAATCTCCTTCCATGGAAACAATCCCAAGTCAACTGGACACATCCCATGCTCTAGGGAACCTCACTTGAGCAGGGCTTTGGACAAAGTGACCTCCAGAGGTCCCTCCCAAGCTCCCCCATTTGTGGTGGCTCTGAGCTCACTGCTCCAGGGAGCCCTGCCCAAATCCAGGGAGCACTGCCAGGGATCTGGGAGGTGGAGGGTGCCAAGGTGAGACACGAGGCCTGACTCAGCTGCTCTGAGAGGGGGCTGTGAGGGATGAGCAGCACAGCCCATCCCTGTGTCTCACCTGCTTCCTGCTGGTCCAGGCTGGGCTTGGGGTGCCTGGGATGCTGCTGGATGGACATGAGCCCAGGGGTGCCCAGGGAGGCAAGAGGCCACTGGCCCCTGGGCTGTGCCAGCCCAGTGTGGGCACAGGGCAGGGCAGGGATTGTCCCTGTGCTGGGACCTGGGATCACCCACCTGGAATCCCGGGACCAGCTCTGGGCCCCTCAGGCAGGAGAGACCCTGAGGGGCAGGGCAGGGAGCTGGGCAGGGGCTGAGGGAGCTGGGGGAGCTCATCCTGGAGCAAAGGAGGCTCAGGGGGCCCCTGGAATTCTCTGCAATCCCTGCCAGGAGGGGGGGGTCGGGCTCTGCTCCCAGGGAACAAGGGCCAGGAGGAGAGTCCCAGGGAACAAGGGCCAGGAGGAGAGGGAACGGCCTCAGGCTGGGCCAGGGCAGGGGCAGGGGGCACAGGAGGAGGAATTGGGGCCTGGCCAGGGGGGTCGGGCCTTGGCAGGGGCTGCCCAGGGAGGGGGGCAGTGCCCAGCCCTGCAGGGATTGCAGTCCCTGGGGAGGGGGCACTGGGGGACAGGGGTCAGTGGTGGCCTTGGCAGTGCTGGGAAGGGTTGGACTTGATGGTCTCACAGGACTTTTCCAGCCTGAACAATTCCATGGTTGTGTGGTCTGTGAGACCAGAGCAGAGATGGGGAAGGGAAGGCTGGAGGCAGAGTCATCAGCAGAGCGTGGGGGGTGAGGAGGTGCCCGGGAGGAGGATGAGTAAGGATGTGTTTGTTTACTGGGATCGGTGCAGGCTCAGCCAGAGGAGGAGCTCAGCAGGACCTGGAGTTGCAGGTAGTGAAGGAAGAACCTGCCAAGGGTCTCTTTCCTCCCACCTCTCCATCCATGGTCTCACCTGGGTGTTGGTTTTCTTGCTGAGGAGTGGTAGGAGATGTTTGTTTTCTCAGGGAATAGAGAATATCCCCAGTATTCACAGTCAGCCTGGGGACCAGGACTGTGACAGAGTCACAGGATCAAAGGACAATTCAGGTTGGAAGCAGGAGGTCTCCAGTCCAACCCCCATCTCCAAGCAGGATCAGCTGTGACACAGGTCATGTTCCTCAGAGTTTTATCCAGTCTGGTCTATTCCCCCAAGGACAGGGATCACATCCCCTCCCTGGGCAGCCTGTTCCAGCCTCTCCCACTGCTGGGCATAAAATTCCTCCTTTTATCCAGCCAAAGTCTCTCATTCCAGTTTTGTCCACAGCCTCTTGTCCCCCCACCATGTTTTCCACGGTGAAACCCTGGATTGATCTTTAATTCCCACCCACTGGCAGCAGGAGCTGCTTCAGGTCCCCCCAGGTCATTCCTCCTGCAGGCTGGACCATCCCAGCTCCCTTGGCCTCTCCAGATGGAGCAGAGGAATCATTAAGGTTGGAAAAGACTTCCAAGGTCATCAAGTCCAAGCTTTGACAGATCAACATCACGGGGATGTCTCTGGGAAGAAGGGAGTGAGGGAATGACTGCTCTGCCTCTGGCCCTTGCCCACGATGCCATTTGCCTTCCTTGCCCACCAACACCCTCATGTGCATTTCCATGGAATCCCTTCCCAGCCAGCCACTCCCTGGTTGTCAGGCGTTCCTTCTTTTCAAGTGTGGGACTTGGCTTCTGTCCTTGTTGGGATTTGTGGATTTCCTACTGGCCCATTGGCATCGAGGTCCTTCTGAAACATCTGGCTGCTCACTGCCCTTGGCAGGGCCTTGGATGTGGTTTTCCTTAGTTCCCCTCCTCTTTTGTTAAAAAATGGAGGAGAGCAGAATCTGGGGGTGCTCTGCTGTCACCCCTGGTCCAGCAGCCACAACCAGGACATTCCAGAAGGAAGATCCAGCTTTCCCACTGGGTTTTCCTGCCACAGTTCTGTGCTTGGCACAGCCATGCCCATCTCCAGGCCAGGCAGCACATTCCCAGGATGAGCTGTCCTGGCACTGGGCCGTGTCCTGTGACAACCTGGGCACAGTGACGGGGCTCAGTGCTGCCCAGAGATCCTTATTTCAGAATAAACATTCCCAGAAATAATCATGAAGGCAGAGCTGGATTTTTTGGTCTTGATGCTGCCGAGAACACGACAACATCTCTAGAATCAAACCATGGCTCCATCTAGTGCAGGATCCCATCCCAGGCACTGCTGCTGAGCAGATTCCCAGGGGAGAGAGAAAACAGGGCACAGATGAGTTAATTCTCTGGAATTCTCCTCACTCAGGGGTTTCAGGGCACACAATAGCTCCAAAAAAGCTCCTCCATGGCTTTGTCCAGGCTCCCTTTGAACCTGTTCTGTGCTGCTGGTTCATTATCCCAGCTCGAGATTGAAAATCCCCCAAACTGTTCAACAAAAATAGCATGAACAACAGCACAGGATGAAAGTCCAGTGCCAAAATCCTCCCTTTTGTCCCCATTGGCCTCTGTGTTGGGTGGAATTGCTGACAGATACTGGGAGCGGCTGCCGGAGCTCTTCGGTGCTGGTGGACGGTGCAGGAAGAGCATTTTCTGGAAAGGAAAAGCTTTAGAGGCAAAAAAGAGCCCAAATCCTCTCAGGAGCGGTTTGAGACCTTGAGAAGAGCGGAACAGGGACTGGGAAGAAGGTCTGACAGGCAAGGAGTGAGCACAGGGAATTGGGACTGGGAGGAGGGTGGGTTGAGGCTGAAGGCTGGAGCACAGAGGGGGAGGGTTGTTGTATTAAGGGATTGTAGGATCGTGGAATGGCTTAGAATGGGTTGGGTCAGAAGAGACCTTAAATATCCAATTCTAACCCCAAATTTTTCCCCCTCTATAAAATCCTCCCAGTCATTCCTAGAGTATTCCCAGTACCTGGAAAAGCTCTGGCTGTGCACCCAGGGAAGTCAGTTCATAGTAAGAGCGACAGAACGTGTCTTCCTTGGGTGCTTCCAACACTCAGAATACGTCAGTGGAGTTCCTGCTAGAGCCTGCTGGGCTCAGTCTGGCACATGGGAACATATGTAACCCCTCGGGGAGTGGGGAGGTGTGATGGGAGCAGAGCGTGCGGAGCCCGTGCCGGGGCTGGTGGCACTCAGCTGTCTGGCACGTTGGCAGGTGGTGTCAGGAGGGCTGATGGAGCACGTCTGCAGTTCCGTCTCTTCCCTCTGGGAAGGGTTGGGCACAACTGCCTGGGGGGGACTAAACTGACAGGAGACGTCGTGGCTGCGCCGAGGGATGAGGAGCGAACGCTCATGGAGTCGTGGAATGGGTTGGGTTGGAAGGGATCTTAGAACTCGTCTCGCTCCGTCCCCCCTGCTGTAGGTAGGGACACCTTCCCCTAGACCAGGTTCCTCCAAGCCCCAGCCAACCTAGAATCCTGCAATGGTTTGGGTTGGAAGGGACCTTAAAGCCCATTTCATTCCAGCCCCTTCCATGGGCAGGGACACCTTCCACTGTCCCAGGTTGCTCCAAGCCCTGTCTGGCTCGAGAAGATGAAAAGCCACCTCGGAAACAAAGTGCATTGAGGACAACCCCACCATCCAGTTCCTGTGTGTCCTCTGGGAATGTCCTCTCTGACGTCTCTGCTCTCCTTGCTTCCCAGGTGAAGACGAGAAACTTGCTGCTTCTTTGCTCGACGGGAAGTTTCCCCGAAGCACATCCATGCAAGACACTGTTAGGGAAGGCCATGGGATTCCACCACCACCCCAAACAGCCCCGCCTCCACCTCCTTCTCCATATTACTTCGACACAGGCCCCCCTCCATCCTTCTCTCCACCTCCACCCCCAGCAAGAGCTTACGACACCATAAGATCGAGCTTTAAGCCCAGCCTGGAGGCCAAACTCCACGGACTCCCGCAAGTCATTAGCGCAGCCGAGATGTACGACCAGGCCAGGACTTCCATCCCTTACCCTGAAAGGCAGAAAAGGGCCCGATCCATGATAATCCTCCAGGATTCCTCTCATCTCCCCGTGGAGCCCACAGAGATCCCCCGGCCTGGCCCGTCCGCGACCCCTCCAGAGAAGCTGAAGAGGAAGGGGAGGGTCATCGACAACCCTTACGCCAACATGGGCCAGTTCAACGTCAGCCTGTTTGCCCCCACCAAGCCGCAGAGGAAGAAGAGCCCCCTGGTGAAGCAGCTGCAGGTGGAGGACGCGCAGGAGCGGGCGGCGCTGGCCATCACGGGGGGCTTCACCAGGGAGCCCTCGCCCACCCGCCGCAGCCACCGCCTGAGCGGGGTGGAGTACCAGCACCACGCCGGCATCGCTCAGGTCGAAGCCACGGGCATCCCCTTTGCCACTGCCATCGCTGGCGTCATGAAGGACCGAGACCGTCGTCTGGATGAGAGGCGGAAATCCACAGTCTTCCTCTCGGTGGGGGCCATCGAGGGGACCCCCCCCAGCAGCGAGATGCCGTCCCTGCAGCAGTCCAGGTCCATCGATGAGCGGTTGTTAGGAAGCCGAGATGTTCTACTGCCTTCCCCTGTCTCAGCTTTAAAGCCATTAATTAGCAGCTCATCCTCGACGTTCATCCACCCCCTGACAGGAAAGCCCCTGGATCCGAACTCCCCACTGGCGCTTGCGCTGGCCGCAAGGGAACGGGCCCTCTCCACTCAAGTGTCGTCCCGGTCGCCCACCCCGATCCACAGCCCCGACTCAGACAGAGCAGCACCCCTGTTTGTGGACATCCAAACCAAAGAACCAGAGAGGGGCGAGTTGGAGAGCTTGGTGTCCCCCGCGTACTCCCCCGGAGGCAAAGTAGCCATGGGAGCAGACTCTGGGACTTTGACCCCCGCCAAGAGCCCGTGGGGGACTCCGTCCACACTGAGGAAAGAGACCGAGGCCCGAGCGGAAACCCCGGGGAAGGAGGAGAAGAAACCAGAGGACAAGAAGTCCATGATCATCAGCATCGTGGACACGTCGCAGCAGAAGACCGCCGGCCTCATCATGGTCCACGCCACCAGTAATGGCCAAGACGAGATAGGACTTGAGATAAAGGAGGAGAGCCCAGCTGTCCCCGAAGTTTGCACGGAGCCGGCCGAGTCCCCCAAGGCAGAGCCCCAGCCCAGCCCCGTGGGGAAGCCTCCGGTCAGTCCGGCCGCCGACAAGACGCTGGGCCAGGGGAGTTCGGAGGAGGAAGTGGAGCCCTACACGGTGACCCTCCCGCCGGCACAGCTGTCGTCGAGCGACGAGGAGACCAGGGAGGAGCTGGCCAAGATAGGGCTGGTGCCTCCACCGGACGAGTTTGCCAACGGGGTCCTGGTCACCACCCCTGGCACACCCGTGAGCCACCTGGCTACGCCCAGCACGCCATCCATACCAGCGGCAGCAGTAGCACCTTCTACCACTGGCGGAACACCCTCAGGGAAGCCCTCTGATGCCCCCGCAGCCCCGGAGTCCGCGGCGGACTCGGGAGTGGAAGAGGTGGACACCAGAAGTTCAAGTGACCATCACCTGGAGACCACAAGCACCATCTCCACGGTCTCCAGCATGTCTACGTTGTCCTCAGAGAGCGGGGAGCCCACTGACACATACACTTCCTTTGCGGATGGACAAACTTTTATACTCGAGAAGCCACCAGTGCCTCCAAAGCCAAAACTCAAGTCCCAGCTCAGCAAGGGGCCAGTTACTTTCAGGGACCCACTTTTGAAGCAGTCTTCGGACAGCGAGCTCATCTCCCAGCAACACGCGGCCACGCTGGCGTCCGCCAGCATCGGCCGGCCACGCTACCTCTTTCAGAGAAGGTCCAAGCTATGGGGGGACCCCATGGAGAGCAGGCCCATCCATGGGGCTGACGATGACAAGCCAACTGTGATCAGTGAGCTAAGTTCCCGACTCCAGCAGCTGAACAAGGATACACGATCACTGGGGGAGGAACCGGCCGGGTCCACCTTAGATCCCGGGAAGAAGTCGCCGGTGGTCGCGGCACGGTAAGAGGCCGGCGCCGGCCGGGGCCGGGCGCGGGGGTGACATTGGGGGGGGACCGGGGTGCGTAGGAGCGTGGCTGTGCCGAGGAGCGATTCAGGCCGTTCCAGAGGTGTCTGGGGAGCTCGGCAGCTGTGCTGGGACACCCTTCCCAGGAGCTTTCCGGGAGCTGTGGGATCGGCTCCTCACACGTCGCGAGTCGCTGTCGCTTCTCCCTCCTTCCCGTCGCTCCGTGTCCCTCCTGTCTGACGCTGTCGTGACGCTGCTGTGCCGAGTCCTGGCCTTGACCCCTCCGTGTTTGCTCCTCAACAGCCGACAGCGACGTGTGTTTCTCTAGCGCTTCTCGTTTCCGAGGGTCTCCAGGTGTTGTCCGACTGTAGCGGAGCCGTGGGCGGGAGGTCGCGAGGGTGGCCCGTGACAGCCCCCAGACAGGACACAGTGGCACCAGCCCAGCCTGTGCCCTCTGAGCAGAGCTTGGCCCCGTTCCTCCTCACACACCCGCCCCTAAACCCAAACTGGCCCAAAAACCTCCAAATTGGAGCTCAAGGTTTGAGCACAAACCCTCACAGAGCTTCGGGATGTTGACTTGGAGCAGGAAGTGATCCCAACCATCCAGTCTCACGCTGCCCTTCCAGGTGCAGCCCCACGACACTTCCCGTGGCCAGTGTCACCCCATGGGGGCAAGGAGCTCTGAGTGAAGGGCAGTGCTTCCATTGGAGAGGCTTTTCCAACCAGGAAGGAGGTCATCCCTCCACGTGGTGCTGGCACAGCGGGTGGCATTCCAGGCTGTAGCATTGGGGACAAGTGTCCTGATGTATCCCGGGGTCGTTCCATGCTCCGTGTCCCTGCAGTGCCCTTGGCAGTGCCATCCTGGTGGATCCACCTCGGGGATACCAAACTGGGGTTACTGGAACCAGATTTGGGGCTCTCACCTGTCGGGCACCCCCCTGTTTAGGTGACAGCCGTTCCCTGCAGAGCCCTGTCCCATCCAGGTCCCTCTCCCTGTGCCCAGTGCGTTTGGGGACCCTCTGGAATCAGGCCCCCCACGCCTCTGTTCCAGCTGTGCCCATCTTCAGTGGCACTGGAGAATTTGGGAATTCTCAGCTTTTAAGGGCAGCTCGAGCAGCACATCCCTGCCAGGCATCCACCATTTGGGTGCAAGGCAGCCCTTCCCTTGGAAAGAGTTTTCCAACCAAACCACCATGGCCACGGGACATCCCTGACGTGGTGCTGGCACCTCTGGGGGGCTGTTCTGGGCCCCCCTGATCCCCCTCACTGGTGGTGGTGGAGGGGCTACGAGTCCTCTGCCTCCAGACCCTTTGGTCTCCCAGTGGTTCCATGTGGGAACACAGCCCCCCCATCCCTGTTCCCATCCCTTCCCTGGTCTCCCCATCCATGTCTGTCTGATCTCTGGTGCTCCCACAGCAGGTACCCCCCAGT
The DNA here is from genome assembly GCA_013399895.1 of Serilophus lunatus. Lineage (NCBI taxonomy): Eukaryota > Metazoa > Chordata > Aves > Passeriformes > Eurylaimidae > Serilophus > Serilophus lunatus. Next base: position 72,923 of record VXBA01002441.1, read on the forward strand.
TTCTCCATCTCTTTAACCCCCTCTTTCTCTCCACCACTGCTTCCCTGTGATCCCTGTGCTTCCCATGGCACTGTGGGCCCCCCAGGAGCAGCAGAGCCCCTGGAGCCCCCCTGTCCTCCTCACTCCAACCCCCCCCTCCTCCCTCTGGTGTCTGGCCCTTCCAGCCTTCCCACAGAGTTAAATGTTCCCATTCCTTTCCCAAAAGCCACAGCCTTTCATCTCTGAAATTTTTATGCTCCCAGTTGGTGGCAAAGACTTGAAATATTTCCCAGGAAATGGGCTGTAAATAGAATATTTAATGATGTCAGTCCCTCTCCCACGTTGTCCGAGTTCCTGGCTTCTATGGAATTGCTGTAAATTCAGGGAATAATGGAGGGAGCAGTTAGGTAAGAAGTGCAATGACCCAGTTCAGGGCATGTTTTCCAGGCCTTGGAACTGTCTGGAGAAGGACAGTGTTACCTAACCCCCTCCCCAGAGCTGCCTGGGGACAGAAGTGTCCTGGAATTCCACAGGGAATGGGGACAGTGGCATGTCCTGGAGTCCTGCAGAGGACATGGGCACTGAAGTGACCTTGAGTCCCACAGGGATGGGAACAGTGAAGTGTCCTGGAGTCCCATGGGATATGGGGACAGTGAGGTGTCCAGAAATCCCATGGGATGTGGGGAGATGTCCTGGAGTCCTGCAGGGATGGGAGTGGTGAAGTATCTGGAATCCAGCAAGGGAAAGGGAATTTCTTGCTGCCCTCACTGATTCTGAATTTACAGCAGTTCCATCCAAGGGCAGGGAGTTCCCTGGTGGCTCCAGATCAGGCCCTGGAGCGTTTCCCTGTCAGATCTCTGGGGGGTCCTGCCTGGGCACCCTGGGAACAGACACAATCCATCACTTTCTCCGTAGCTCTGACTCTGGCTCTGTCTCCTCCCAAGACGGGCTTCCACGGAAGGACGTTTGACCGGAGGGACTGAGAAAGAGGCCAAGGAATACTGAGAATGGGAATGTGAGATCAGAGTTCAGGCAATTGATGGAGACAGGAGACGAGGGACATCCGTGGTGCCCAGGCTGAGAGGGGTCACCTGGCCCAGCTCCTGCACGGCCCTCACCGGTGGTGACAGTGACAGCAGAGCAGAGGGACACCTTCCATTCGTCCTGTCCTTGGGAATAAGTGATGGCCCTTGGTTTGGGGACACACGGACTCGGCTCTGCTGGGAGCTGCCCTGGTAGTGTGAGGTCAACAGCACTTTCTTCATGTTAAACATGGAACCACAGCCACTGAGGTTGGAAAAGCCCTCCAGAGACCACCAAGTCCAAGCCAGCACTGACAAGGCCACCACTGCCCCATGTCCCCAAGTGCCACATCCACATGGCTTTGAAATCTCTGTAGGGATGCAGACTCCACCCCTGCCCTGGGCAGCCCCTTCCAATGCTTTACTACCCTTTGCGGGAAGGAATTCTCCCAACATCCCCCCAGCCCGTGGCCGTCCCCTCCCCTCCTGTCCCCCCACCCAGCTCCAGCCTCCTGTGAGGTGGCTGTAGAGCAGTGACAGGATCCTGGAAGACCCAACCCGCTGGCGAGGGAGAGGGATGGAGTGTCCTGGTGTCCGTGGCCAGCCCGGAGCCGCCCCGCAGCGGGTCCCTCGCGTGACGTCCGTGTCCCCAATAAAGCTGACGCTGACGACTGAGAGGTGTGTGCGTGTGATTGGGGACCCGCTGAGTCCCAGTCCGGGTGGCATCCCTGTCCCCTGTGCCCCCTGCGCCCTGTGCCCGGCCGTGCCCATCCAGCCTCACTCATCCCTCATCCTGCACGGGTCCCAGCGGCTCCCGGGGAGCGTCCGGTCCCGGTGGTCGTGGGGCTGCAGGGCCGGGGGCGCTGTGTGTGTGTTTGCTCGTTTGCTTGTCTGTTTATCTTTAAAGCGACAGCCCAACACGCCCCAAGTGTCACGGGAAGCAGAATTTGAGCTGCCAAACGGAGCGTTTCAGGTGCTGGCTCTGCAAACCCACCACTTGCTTTGTATTCCGACAGATCTGAGAGGGAGAGAGAAGAAAAATAAGCCCTTGGGGGCATTTAGTTCCCAGGGTAAAGCTGCCTCTTTTTCTCAACTCCTCAATTAATTCTGTTGCGGTGAACTGGTGTAACATCCCTGGCACAAGCTTTGAGCTGCTGCAGATACAACCCCCTGTTTCCTTGTAGGCTTTGGGGCTTTCCTGGTGGCCAAATTCCCGTGGGAGGCAGAGCTTTGTTCCAAAAGCCGAGGGAATTGGCTGCAGAGAGCAGATGAGAAGGGGGATTGGAATCGCTCAGGGCAGGGAGGGAGGGTGGGAACACCGAGGATTGTTTGTGTGGCAGGGAGGTCTGGGGAGGAGGTGGCCCCACGTAGGGAGAGAGGAGCTGGGTTTGGGGAGGAGGTGGCAGGACTGACACGGCTCCATCCCTCTTCTTGCCACAGCCAGGCTTGGAGATGCTCAGTCCACATCCACAGTTGCCCAAAAACATCTGTGGCTCCATGGATTTGTCCTCCCACGGGAGGAGGTTTCTGGGGGAGATGGGACATGGACATGGTGGAGGGACCCCCGGCCCCACAGTGGGGGCAGAGGGAGGCAGGAGCTCACTCAGGGAGCTGTTGCTCTTCCCTCGAGGTTGCCATGGCATTTTCCAAGGATGTGAGGCTGAGGATAGGGAGCTTTTCCATCAGCAGGGCCATGGGGAACACGGGGATGAGCTGATGGAGGTTGGGCAGTGGAAAAGCCACAGTTCTGGGGGGCTGTGATTGAGGGGGCGCCTCCAGCCCCTAATTCCAGGTGATCCCGAGCCTCTGCCAGCCCAGTGCCTCCTGCCACGGGGTCTGGGAAGGGGTCTTGATGTTTCTGTGTGTTGCCTACAAGGAGACAGGGGCTCCAGGTCTCAGCACGTGTCCATGTCACGGCTCCGCTGGCTTCACCCATCCCGTCACTGCCATCACTGGTCACTCACCCCCCATCCTTCCCAGGGCTGGAAGAGCCAACAGCACCCTGCCTCGTGCTGGGGAGAGTAGGGGAGAGCAGTGAGGGGTGTCTGGACCTCCATGAGATGAGCTCTGGGTCCCACCAGTGCCAAGGGAGCCCCAGAGAGGGAAGAGGGAAAGTCCAAAAGGTTGGTAGGGGGCAAGTGTGGCTCAGGATGGTCCCACCACGCTGGGATTTGTCACCTGTTCCTTCAGGGGATAAAGGTGGAAGTCACAGGAAAAGGGCTTTTCCTCTCTATGGAGAAATCCAGAGGGACCATTCCAGTTTGGGTTCAGGCAGGGGGCAGAGGAGGGAGCTCCATGTGCTGCCTCGGGACAGCTGAGGGATCTCTCACAGGGAGGAGATTGGCCTGGGGAGTCCCAAGGGCTGCACACGAGGACATAGGCATTCTCCTATGGATTCCAGCCTTAAATTGCCTTTTCCTGCAGAGAAGAGATCAGAGAAGGACAAAAGAGACTCTTAGTTATGGCATGAACAGCTCTGACCCTGCCAGGCCACCCTGTTGTAACTATTTCCTGACCCCTGGAGTTGCTCCCAGTTGTCCCTGCTCCATGAGGGACCACAGACAGGACAGAACTCAGGGCTGAACCCCCATCCCCAAAACTGCTCCAGACAAACCACAGCTGGAGGCTGAGACCCCTTTTGGGTGGGGAAGCAACCACAGCCCCTGTAGCTCCTCCTGCTCTTCTCCATCACTGCTCCATGTGGTCACCAGGACACGGTGGGACATTCCCTGGGGACAACCACGTGTTCCTCCCAATCCCTCCACCGAGGCTGCTCCAACAGCAGCTCCCAGTGCTGCTCCCACCCACCCACCTCACCTGATTGAGGTCTCCACTCTCCCAGGACAGCTCCAGCCCTTCCTCCCGGTTCTGCCTGTGGAAAAGGGATGGAATTTGGGACAAACCAGGGATCACGTGGCAATTTGTAGCCACAGTGCCAAACCTGGGAGCCCCTGTCATGGGGAGACCTTGCCCAGATGAGGTGGCTGTGCCATCCAGGTGGGACAAAGCCGTTTGCTCCTGCCTGGTGGCACAGCATCCACAGGGGGGGCAGAGCTCAGGAGGGATCCCAGCCAACTTTGACGTGGAGGAGCCGTGGTTATCTCCTCTGGGAAGCACCAATCATCTGCAAGGCCCCGGGAACACCCCCTGACCTCCGGGTGGAGCTGATGTTGTCACTAATCACAGGGCGGGTCACGGGAAAAGTTGGGAATTGTATCAGCTGCTCGGTCTTGTTCTTGCTGTGGGGCATTTTTTCTCATGCATATGTTGTTTCCTTCCTTTCCCTGCCCTTCCCCAATCCCTGTCCTGTCCCTTCCCTCTCTCCCCCTCTCCTCCTCCCCCTCCCAGCCCGTCCAGCAGCTCTGTCGCTGTCCAACCCTCCAGGCTTTGGCTGTCCGATCCATGCAATTCCAGCCGTCCCATTGCCCATACGGACACAACCTCGACCAGCGAGTCCCAGCCCAACATTCCCTGACCCCACAACCCCAAACTGCACACCCCAGGAGCCCTCAGCCCCCCCTCCCTCCCACCACTACCCCGGGGGTCTCCCCATCCCCGAGCCCAGGGAACGCCGATGCCACCGAGGCTCCCGCGGTGCCCCTCGCCCCCCGTGCCACCCCCCGGGGGTCCCTCGGGATGAATTCCGTCCGCTCTTCTCCGTGTGGTGCTGCCCGGGTCGGAGCTAACAACATTCTCTCTCATTGCCTCTCTTCCTGCTCTCCATCTGCATGTCCGCGCTGCTCTGTCTAGATCCGCCTCTGGCCTCCGGAGGGTGGGCGAGTTGTGTAAGTGAGCATGTTCCCATTCCATAGCAACTCACCTGTCCTCCCCCCCTCCCAACCCCGGCATTCCCAGGGCTCCCGGGGCCGGGGGCGGGCGGTGGCTCCCGCTCTGGAATGTGCGTGTTCCCGTCCCATCCCGGTGTGCCCTGGTAGCATGTCCGTGTCTCCCTGTGCTGTGATGTCTGTGCTGCTCCTGCTCCTGGTGCTGCTGCTGCTGCTGCTGCTGCTGCTGCTGAGGAAATTCCCTCAGGATTCCCGTGGGATTTGTGCCGTGGGATCGTGTGGAGACGGGATCCCAGAGGAAGGGATGTGCAGGGGAAGGGAACTGTTGGCACAGCTCAGCTCGTGGGGACAGAGCCCAGCAGCGGTGAGGAGACCCCGAGAAGTGGGAAAGGACCGCAGGAAGGGTGGGAGAGACTCCAACAAGGGAGGGACCCCAGAAAAGGTAGGGTAGGACCCCAGCAAGAGTGGAAGAGATCCCAGAAAGAGTCAGAGAGACCCCAGGAAGTGGGAAAGGACCCCAGGAAGGGTGGGAGAGACTGAGCCAGCTGCCACCCCAGCAGGAGCATCCCCTGTCTGACGCCAGCAGCTCCCCCCATTCCATGGATGCATGGAGGGTCCCTCCGTGACTTTGTCCTGGTGGGGTGTCCCAGGGTCACCTCTGGAGCAAAATTCCCGGGAGACAGAGGTGGCATCACTTTGCTGCCCTGAGATCCTGCTCCATCCCAGTCCAGGGTCCTGCAGGGAGGGGACACCCCCATCCTGGTGACCCACAGGTCCCTGGGGAAGTCACCTGAGGCCGCGGCAAGAAAATCAGGATCCGAAGAACTGACCCCTCCCTTTCTCCCAACAACTGCCACTGTCGGAATCCTGCTGGCAGAGCTCCTCAGCCCTGATCCCAGCAGGTCCCAGTTGCTTCCAGAGCTGCCTGGATCCCTTCCTGAGTCACTGAGGTCGGAGCACTCACCAAGGCTGGGACGGGCAGTGGGATCCCGGGGTCGGCCGCTCCTGCCCACCCCAGGTCCCTCGGGTTGGACGGGGTGATCCGTGGCACTGGGGGGGTCGGAGGGCTGTCCCAGGGGAATTTCCCCAGCCTGCATGGCCAGCTGTGTGCTCTTGGTTGTGCTTGCTCCGTGTTGTCCGTGTGTCCCCGTGTTCTCGTGCCCGTGGAGCTCCATCCGTGTCGCTCCCTCGTGTCCTGCAGCCCCGGAGCCCGTGCGGAGCTCCGGGATCGTCTCCTGTTTGATCTGACTTGTCATTTTCTGCCAAGTGCTGAGTTCCCGAGGCTGCAGCCCCCTCCCCGGGGCCCGCTGGGGCGGGACCCATCCCGGGAGGGCAGAAGGACAGTGCAGGATCCCGACACCTGGCAGCGCCCGGGGCTGGGGAGGGGCTGCTGTGCTGCTGCCCTGACAACTGCTGGATGCCACCCCTTGGGATCAGCTCTGCTCCCCGGGTTGAGCAGAGGTGTGGGATGCCTGGGAGCCCCATCCCACGTGGGGCCTGTCGTGCCAGAGGCTCTGCTCCCCAGTCCAGGGGCTGGGGGGGGCTCATCCCATCACATCCCCCCATGTCCTCATTCCTTCGATCCTGCTGCTGGTGTCACAGAGCGTCTGCGTGTTCGGGGGGCACTGGGGGGGTCCTGCCCCCCGTGTTGGTGCTGTGGGAGTTCATCCCGTGGCTCTTCCCACAGCTCTGCCCGTGGCTGCCGAGCACAGGACAGAGTTCAGCCGTGTCCTGCTCCCTCACCTGGGCCCTGAGGATTTGGGATGGTGGCAGGGCCGGTGTCCCACACAGTGTCACCTGTGGGACCGTCCCTGATGCTGCCACTGCACATGGGAAAGCTTTGGGTATTGTTTCTTCCATGCCCGGTATCCTGCCTGGCTCCCAGTATCCCTGCCAAGCTCCCAGTATCCCTGCCAAGCTCCCAGTATCCCTGCCAGCATGAGCCAGGGACAGGGGCAAGGTTAGGGTAAGGATCAGGATTGGGATCAGGGTTTAGAGTTAGAGTCAGGATCAGATTCAGGATCAGGGTTAGGATCAGGATTAGGGTTAAATTTAGGGTCAGGTTTAGGTTTAGAATTGGAGTCAGGATCAGGGCTAGGATCAGGATTAGGCTTAAGTTTAAGGTCAGGTTTAGGGTTAGGGTCAGGATCAGGATCAGAGTCAAGGTTAGGGTTAAGACCAGGTTTAGATTTAGGGTCAGGGTTAGGATCAGGCTTATGGTTAAGTTTAGATGAGGGTTAGGGTCGGGGTCAAGTTTAGGGTCAGAGATGAGGACTGGGGTCAGATCTAGTCTCAAGGTGGAGGTTAGGATTGGGATTACCTGCTCTTTTGGTCCAACAGGATCAGTGGTGCCCCTGGCTGGGGATCCCCCAGGTGGGCCCTGCTCAACAAGCACCTTTGACCCGTCCTTAGCCCAGGACACCTTCCACTATCCCGGGTTGCTCCAAACCCCATCTAGCCTGGCCTTGGACACTTCCAGGAACTCGGAGGAGGGGCCGTGGGAAGGTCAGAGAAAGGTTTGGGGGAAAGTGAGAGGAAGATCCATAGGAAAACTGAAGGAAGGTCCATAGGAAGGTCGGTCAGTTCAAGCTCTCATTCCATAATCCTCATGAGGCAACTCCAGCAAAAGGGAATCATAAAATGCCTTGGATTGGAAGGAACCCAGTAGTCCTGTAAAGTATGGAATGGGAATGACCTGGAATCTGACCATGACTCTGCATGTTGCCCATTGCTGGTGAGTGTCCACAGGTCTGAACAGATTCTCTGGAAGTCACAGACCCACAGGATGGTGGAGAAGGGAATCCTTGGCCCCAAGCTCAGCCTGGATGTGGTCACATCACTGAGCTCCACACCAGGATCTTTGGGAATCCCTGTCCCTGAGCTCAGCCTGGATGTGTCCCAGGCAGCACCGAGCTCCACATCGGAGCCTTTGGGAGCACCATTGGAGTCCCAGGAGCCATCTCGTGCCTTGCTCCTCATTAGCAAGAGTTGTCATCTGGGAAACGAGTCCTCCAGACAGGAAGAGGCTTTTGAGTCCATCCTGAACCACTGGAGCAGCAGCATGGAAGCCTTGCCAAAGAATTGGGAAGCATTTCCTTTGGGAGCACTCAGAGCGTGGTACCCCCAGCACTGAGCCTTCCCTCGCCTCTGGAGCTCTTGGAGAAGCTCAGACTGAGATGTGGAGTTCAAAGGAAGATTCTTCATCCCTTAATGACTCATTGGAGAGATCTGCTCCTTAACACCTCCAGTAACAGCATTCCCAGAAGGCCTAATTATCCGTCCTGCAAGCACATAATCCCTTTCCCTTCAAATAGAACTTCCCTCTCCATCAGCTGGTGTTTCTCTGCTTGTGATCTGCTCCCTGTGAAACCTGAGCTCCTTCTTTGTGCTTCCACTGCCTTTCCAAAGGCTCCTTTTTTTTGCCTCCATCAAAGGAGTGGTCCCAGGAAAGATCTGCTGCTGCCAGGCCCAGGAGCTGCCAGAACCAGGATTTGTGTATTTGGAGACTGACTGAAGGAGCTGCCACATCCCAGCTCGTGGAGCAACCTGGAGCACCAGCAGTGCCACCCCTTCGGGGCTGCCACCTTTCCAAGGGCCTGGAAAAGACACCAGGAATGGGAAGTGGAGGAAATGCTCCAGTGTCTTGTTGAGCTCAGTTGGATGGACTTGAGGAAAAGGGGATGGTTCCATAGAGCTCATGAAGCCTGGGAAAGATGAGCTCTGTGCCAGCAGCATCCCAGAACATGAGATAGTAATTGGCCTCACAGCCCCTAAGGAGCCAGCTCTGGGTCTGGAGAGGCCACCAGATCTGGGAGCTGTCGGCAGCAGGATCCCAGGCTGGAGAACAGCGCTTCCAAAGGTGCTGGGAGCCAGGGACACACTTCCACAGGGTCCCTGCCAGTGCTCCAGGGGCCTGCAGGTGACACCTGACCAGGTGTGCTGCCCCTTCCACTCACCTGCCTGGCACTGAGTGCCCAGAGTGTGCCTGGGATTCCTAACGGGAATGTAGCAACATGAACACATCCATAAATCTGGGAGAAACACTCACCCTGGATCCCTTCAGCCTTTCCATGGCTGGTTCCCTTCCATATCCCCTCCTGGGGTCTCCAGCAGATCCAGAACCTTCTCTCCACCATCTTTTGTTGGGTTCCAAAGGGGCCACAGCCCCGTTGTCTTGTCACCTCTCATTCCCTGTCTGTGCCAGAGCCCTCAAGGACGTTCAGCTCTTCCTTGTCGGAGCTTCCCGAAGGTGATTCATTGTCCTGCTGCCTCACAGCCCTCCTCCACGGTGCCAGGGAGGCAGGGAAATGGGAATTAGAGGGAATGTGCCTCAGCCTATGGATCTGCCATCGTGTCCAGCTCATCTCCTGGGAGCCATCACTCCAAGGAATCGTTGGAGCTCGTTAACCTCCCCTAAATGAGGGTCTGGGGGCAGGTGGATGCCAGTGACTGCAGCCCTCAGATTCCTGTTGCCAGCAGCAGGGTTCCAGAGTGTCTGAGGAGGGACCTGAGATGGGAGGCAGAGCCTGGAGGTGGAAGGGAAACAGGCACTGGACTGTGCTGGGATGCAGGAATTTTGTGGGTTAGTTTGGAGAACAATTGATGTAACAGTGTTTCATTAGGACAGGGTAGGATAGGATAGGACAAGGCAGGATAAAGTTGAAAGGGACCTTAAAGCCCCCAAAGTCTCACCCCTGCCCTGGGCAGGNCTCCAGCAGCCCCCTCCCCGTGTGCTGTGTGTGTGTCCCCGTGCCCGGACCTGGCCTCACCCCTGCCCTCTGCTCTCTCTCCTCTCTCTCTCTCTCGCTGTCCCGCTCTCTCCGCAGACTTTTCAGTAGTTTAGGAGAACTCAGCACCATTTCCCAGCGGAGCTCCGGGACCACCTACACCGTCCGCCCTGGCAGTCGCTACCCCGTCACCCGCCGCACCCCCAGCCCCGTGAAGCCGGCTCTGGACCGGACAGAGCCCCTGAGCACCGTCCGGCCCTACGGCCTGACCCCCCCCACCATCCTCAAATCCTCCAGCCTCTCCATCCCCCACGAGCCCAAGGAGGTGCGTTTCGTGGTGCGCAGCGTGAGCGCCCGGAGCCGCTCCCCGTCCCCGTCGCCGTCTCCGGGGCCGGCCCTGCACACCCTGCACCCGCCGCGGCCCTTCATGCAGAAACCCCTCCACCTGTGGAACAAGTACGACGTCGGGGACTGGCTGGAAAGCATCAACCTGGTGGAGCACCGCGACAAGTTCGAGGACCATGAGATCGAGGGCACTCACCTGCCCGCCCTCACCAAGGAGGACTTCGTGGAGTTGGGGGTGACCCGTGTGGGGCACCGGATGAACATTGAGCGGGCGCTCAAGCAGCTGGTGGACAGCTGANTGAGTGCCCAGAGTGTGCCTGGGATTCCTAACGGGAATGTAGCAACATGAACACATCCATAAATCTGGGAGAAACACTCACCCTGGATCCCTTCAGCCTTTCCATGGCTGGTTCCCTTCCATATCCCCTCCTGGGGTCTCCAGCAGATCCAGAACCTTCTCTCCACCATCTTTTGTTGGGTTCCAAAGGGGCCACAGCCCCGTTGTCTTGTCACCTCTCATTCCCTGTCTGTGCCAGAGCCCTCAAGGACGTTCAGCTCTTCCTTGTCGGAGCTTCCCGAAGGTGATTCATTGTCCTGCTGCCTCACAGCCCTCCTCCACGGTGCCAGGGAGGCAGGGAAATGGGAATTAGAGGGAATGTGCCTCAGCCTATGGATCTGCCATCGTGTCCAGCTCATCTCCTGGGAGCCATCACTCCAAGAAATCGCTGGAGCTCGTTAACCTCCCCTAAATGAGGGTCTGGGGGCAGGTGGATGCCAGTGACTGCAGCCCTCAGATTCCTGTTGCCAGCAGCAGGGTTCCAGAGTGTCTGAGGAGGGACCTGAGATGGGAGGCAGAGCCTGGAGGTGGAAGGGAAACAGGCACTGGACTGTGCTGGGATGCAGGAATTTTGTGGGTTAGTTTGGAGAACAATTGATGTAACAGTGTTTCATTAGGACAGGGTAGGATAGGATAGGACAAGACAGGATAAAGTTGAAAGGGACCTTAAAGCCCCCAAAGTCTCACCCCTGCCCTGGGCAGGGACACCTCCCAGTGTCCCAGGGGGCTCCAACCTGGCCTGGGACACTTCCAGGGATTCAGGGCAGCCACAGCTTCTCTGGGCACCCTGTGCCAGGGCCTGCCCACCCTCCCAGCCAGGAATTCCTGCCCAATATCCCCTAATCCTCCAGCATTCAGGTTTTAGATCCATTTCTTTTCACACTCCCAGGGCACCTGTTGATGATGATGCAGGGGGACAGCACGGGGGGTGGGGGGGTGTGTCCCCACCAGAGCCGAGTGCTGGGGGGCACCTGGGGGGTCCAACATGGAACAGTGCCAGGGGACACTGGCCCAGTGACCATCACTGCTACCTCCATCCAGGGGTGTCCTGGCGGTCCTCCCATCCCAGGGGGAGACACTGGGAAGGTTCCTGTCTGTCCTGGGAAGGGCTCTGCTCCAGTGCTGGGGAGCGCTGGTTTGCTCCCAGTCCGTGTGGGGTCAGTGAGGGGGCACAGGGGTCCCTGTCAGGACGAGCTGCAGGGTCTCTGTCCCCAGGGCTGGGGGCCCCCCCGGGGGGTGCAGAGCCGTGGTTTCAGGGCAGGTTTGGCTGGGAATCGTGATCCTGGAGGCATTGCTGGAACCTCTTGTGCCTCCTCCGGACCAGCCCGGGCAGGACGTCCTGGCTGAGCGCTCTGAGCCGTGTGCCCACCCTGTGCCCCCCTCCCAGCCCTCCAGCAGCCCCCTCCCCGTGTGCTGTGTGTGTGTCCCCGTGCCCGGACCTGGCCTCACCCCTGCCCTCTGCTCTCTCTCCTCTCTCTCTCTCTCGCTGTCCCGCTCTCTCCGCAGACTTTTCAGTAGTTTAGGAGAACTCAGCACCATTTCCCAGCGGAGCTCCGGGACCACCTACACCGTCCGCCCTGGCAGTCGCTACCCCGTCACCCGCCGCACCCCCAGCCCCGTGAAGCCGGCTCTGGACCGGACAGAGCCCCTGAGCACCGTCCGGCCCTACGGCCTGACCCCCCCCACCATCCTCAAATCCTCCAGCCTCTCCATCCCCCACGAGCCCAAGGAGGTGCGTTTCGTGGTGCGCAGCGTGAGCGCCCGGAGCCGCTCCCCGTCCCCGTCGCCGTCTCCGGGGCCGGCCCTGCACACCCTGCACCCGCCGCGGCCCTTCATGCAGAAACCCCTCCACCTGTGGAACAAGTACGACGTCGGGGACTGGCTGGAAAGCATCAACCTGGTGGAGCACCGCGACAAGTTCGAGGACCATGAGATCGAGGGCACTCACCTGCCCGCCCTCACCAAGGAGGACTTCGTGGAGTTGGGGGTGACCCGTGTGGGGCACCGGATGAACATTGAGCGGGCGCTCAAGCAGCTGGTGGACAGCTGACCGTCCCCGGAGCCGCCGTGGGAAGGGGGGGCATTTCTACCAGGCCAATAAAACCCACTTGGATCCTCTTTCTACTCTGAGCACTGCACTGAAGGGCGCGGAGCCGAGAGGCTCCCACCCGCTCCCGCACCGCCCCGGCGCGCCCGGCCCCGCGACGCCTCCGGACAAGGAATGTTGCATGAAATTCATCCTCGTTTCTGTTCTCCCAGAGAGTCTGGCCTGTATATCGCTTGGTGTGCCCTTCCCGGGGCGTCGCGGGGCCCAGGCGCCGGGCCGGGGTGGCAGCGGGCAGGGCCGGCGGTGCAGCGGGAGCCCGTGGCCGGCCCAGGGGTGGCCACGGTGCCAGGCAGGGACGCGCCGCGGCGGCACCTCGGGCAGGCCGGGGGGGAGCCACGGCGCGGAG
>VXBA01002442.1:5196-16486 GCA_013399895.1 Serilophus lunatus
TCTCCTACTCCTTTTTTTTTTTTTTTTCTTCCTTCTTAAATATGTTCTCACAGAGGCGTTCTGCCAACTACTGATTGGCCTGGCCTTGGCCAGCAGCGGGCACAGCCTGGGCATGGGGGAAACTTGCAGTAGCTTCTTGAAGAAGCCTTTCCCTCAGCCCCCCCCACTGCCACCAAAACCTGGCCACAGAGAAACCAATACAAATTTATAGCCAAATAAACTAGTGACTAAATCAAAATCATTGCAATTTGTACCAGAACTGAGTTTTGCCATTGGGTTTCAATAAGCTAGTTTGTCTGCAGGTAAACAGAAGCTGTTGTAGTTGATAAGATTATTTTTCTTCTCTGATTATCACACATCTTATTTATTTTGTTATTTTTGAACTAGTCTTAAATTAGCAGATAAAAGCCTGTTCCCCCATTTTGGACCACTGTTGGATTGCTGCAGGAGGCTCTCAGTACAAAGGATTTGACAGCTGCAACTCAGCCGTTAGATGACAGTAGTGCACATCTCAATGCCATCCAGCATAATTTAACATGACTGATGTGACATGCTTGGCAGATTCTTGAAGAAAGGGGAGGAAAATGCCACTCCTTTGCTACCTCTGATTCAGAATGATTTTGTACAACCACACTTTTCAGAAGCTGTTACACTCAGTAGCTGGCTAATACAATGAGATTGCGCATTATGACTTTTGTGTTAGTGCTACTGTGCTAAACTAAAGCAAATACTTCTGCATTGTCAGTCCTTTTGAATTCCTGAATAAATGCCTGCACATTTCATTTAAGTCTCTTTGTCCTCCATCAAATTCATGAACACTTCTCTACATCTTACTGTCTTCTGATTTTCACCTTTAGGTACCATGTGGTGGTTTCTTGTCCAGGCCTTTGTATTTGTACATTAATCAGTCTTGCAATAATTAAAAAATTAAGTAAATACCTCTTGACACTTTTTGAAATTGACATTTTGGGAAGTTTGCTGTGAAGTTTCCATCATGATCGTTGTCACAAATATTCCTTTTTTGAGCTGAAATTTTCTATCCACAGATTTTCACTGAAGATATATTTTTGGGAGAGAAGTTGAAACCAAATTGCTTCAATAAGCTGGAGTCTTCAGGAAGTGAGAAAATTAACTTTTTGACTGCATAGTTGCCAACACGTAAAGATATTGTCAAGAACAGCGTGTGTTATCCTTTCTAATAAGCTGCAGATTTATATGTACAGTTTGCTCACTTTTATGTTTATCTTCATAACAAGCAGCCTAAGACAGCATATGCTCATGGACTGCATGTAAACTTTCTAGAACTAGCTGGTTAAATTTGAATGCTTTTCTGTTTCTTGGCCATCCATCCTTCAAATTAACTTATTTTATGTCTTCGCCTCAATGCCCAGACTTTCTAGAGAAGAAGGAATGGGAAATGGTTGACTGGTATAGTAGGTAGGGAAGGGAGTCATGGCTGAGTTGCAGTGTGCTGATATTTGTTCTTACTCAGGTACTCTCATAACAGGACAGGTGAGAGGGACCTGTGTGAGGATGTGTCTGCAGACTGATCCCTGCTAACCTGGTTTTCAGTGCTAAGAAATACATCAGTTTGGACTTTGAGTTCTGTCTGTCCTTACTCCTTTTCCTGTCAATTTTGCCTCTAAATATCAATATTTTTATTTTTGAGACAGACACTACTGTTTAGAAACTGTCAATTAAAAAAATTAAATAAAGCATGAATGTATTTGTACCTCCTTCTCAGGGTCCTCCGCATGTCATTGCCTAAACTTACCACACAGTTTACTGATTTCCAATCAGTTTTAGAAGTGGAAATTATTTTAATAAACTTTTGAATGCTTATTTGAACCAACATTCTAAGCCTTTAATAAATTTCCTATTTATAACGCTGAACTGTTATCTGTGATGTTGGTGATGATAAGAGGTGATGTATGATGTTGATGCTGAACTTTAAAGGATGCAGGCAAGAGCCTAGGATAAGAGGAGGCCTTTGAGCATGAATTAACCCATGACAATATGACACTATAGTATTTTTTATAGAAAATTTGGTGTTTTCAGTGAGGACAGGTCTAGAGATAAAAAACAAAATGCCAGGTCTGCCCTTTGACTTTCATGAAAATGATTGACCAGTATTTTTCCCCTTATTGTGGAAAATAAAGAGGCAACCATTGAAGAATCTGAGGAGCCATAAGCCTGTATGGAAAGTAAGTTGGAGTTATTATAGACATACACTTTGTTCAGAGACGGATCTAACAGAACACAAACCTGAGGGTTTTTTCTGCATAATTGCAATAAGACCCTTGCAAGCATACATGCATTGTGTCTAACATCAGATCCATGAGTCCTCAGGGATTTAAGTTGGTGCTTCAAGACAATAATGGTGTAAAATTTATTCTTTTTATGAGGTGGTATCCATACTGCATTTCATGGTTTTGGTCCCTTAATATTGCTAGTGCTCCTCTGTTTTAAATACTTGTTCAGAATGTGAAATCTGATTTAGGAAAAAGCTCTACAGGGGCAAAAATGGATATGGTAGAATGAGAAGTCTGAATCTTGGCATTCTTCTTGTGAGAAAAGAGTTAGTAGTGTGAGTTTCCTCCTTAATAATTTCTATGTTTTTTTCCCAGTAGTCATCATAAATATTCATGAAGTTATTAAACTGTAAGAATATGTGACATATACTTTCTAACCTTTGTTTTTACAATTTATAGGGCCAAACTTAAATCTTTCCAGGATAGTACTCAATTTTTTTCATTGTGATCACCTGTGGTTTCTTGGAGAGAGAAATGCGTGTCATTCTGGATACTTGGAACTGAAGGTGCTGAACATGATCAACCATTCAGCGGGGTCCTAGAGGTCATTTACACTTATTCATGGAGTCCTTAAGCCAGCTGCTAAGACACACAAGAATATATATTCACACACACACCTTAAGCTGAGAATTTCTGGCTTACATCAGAGGCTTGGTAGATGCTTTCTTTGTCTTTGTTATTTATTTTAAAATAGAAGCTTTCATGTAAAAAAACAAGCCAGATTGACAACTAAGTGTTTCTCTTTGTAAAGACAGTTCTCAAACCCTGTGTTACTTTTGTAATGGAAGATCTGAAAAGGTTTGGAACCTTTTTAAAGGCTTGTAGAGTAATTGTGTCCTATTACTTAAATTAGTCTTTCCTCTTGCTTTGTTTCCAAGACTCCCTCACAGGCTTACTTAATGGGTCTACTCCATAGCAGGGAGTTTTCTGCCCCTCTAATTCAGGAGCTGAGGTCCATGAAGGAGAAATTCAGGACCAAGAAGGCTCTTCAAGGGATTGTGTTGAGAAGTGGATACCAGACAACTGTGAATGCCCTGCCTGGCTGATAGTGATGGTGAGAATGCTTGAGTCCTTCATACAGTGATTTGACTATATGACAAGTCCATTCTCCCAAATATCTTATGAAATTACAACTGTGTAAAAATTCAATTAGGGTACTGCAAATAAACTGTAATTTTAAACTTGGAGTTCATCCTCATAGAAGTTTTTAAGGCATTTTTGTCCACTGTTCATATTTTGAATAATACTTTCATTAGAACAGGCAAGTCCTGTCTTCTTTGACTTCTTTGAGTTTATAAGCTGCTGCAGACATCTTCTCAGGGAACTCTTGGAAACTGGTAAAGAAATCCTGGAAGGAATCTAACTTGAGTAGCATACAATGTGAAGTGTAAATCTCTTCCAAACAGCTGGGCAACAGGGATCACACTGTTTTTAGTATCTGATATAAAACTTGTATAGAAACAAATGCTGATTTGCAATTAGCAACTAGAGAGTGTTTGTCACAAACTGGCTACTTTGTATTTCACTGATTATCATCCACAAATTATGGTCTTTCTTTGCTGGTAAATGATTCAAGCAAAAAGATTTTTTTTTTAATGCTCTAATGGCACATTCTAATCAAGGGGCATATTTTGAAAATCCCAGAAAAAAATGAAAACAGAACTAATATCATGTGTTTGGTTTGTG
Source organism: Serilophus lunatus (assembly GCA_013399895.1). Taxonomy (NCBI): domain Eukaryota; kingdom Metazoa; phylum Chordata; class Aves; order Passeriformes; family Eurylaimidae; genus Serilophus; species Serilophus lunatus. The sequence continues at coordinate 9,195 of VXBA01002442.1, forward strand.
ATTTTTTTGCTTGTTTAGTTTGGTTTGCTATTTTATTTGGGTTTTTCCTTTTTTGTTGCTAGTGTTTGTCCATACATTGTACTAGGCCTTTAAAATACTTTATCTATTTATACATATGTGAATACTTAAAAATGTGCACTACAACTGTCTGTATCCTAAAACAGGTAGATTCATGTTGAAGTAACCAATGACATGCTCTTAAAAAAACCAGATCAGCATGAAATGTCCAAGAATGGTAGAAAAAGTACCTGTATGAACTGAAATTAAAAAGACATTCTATAAACTTCAGGCAATATGTCTCTGAGAGGGGTATTTCAATGACTTCACTAGAAAATACATAAATTACGTAAAAAGATTAAACCTGGCTTTAGGCCCTTGCTCTGCCACAGATTTTGAAAAATAAATACAAGAGAAAGGAGAAGCAGCCTGGCGGTGTTTTTTTGAGCCAGTGTAGTGAGAGATAGTGAATGAAATTTATTCCAAGAAGAGAATGAAGATACAGAGTTTAAAACTGGAAAAAGGAGAAACATCTGAGGAAGAAAATGATGAGTCAGACAAGCTAGCAAACAAATAATTGTTTAACAGATAGTACTTAGGAGTTTGCAGTTTTAAAAAATTACTGGATTTTCCTGTTGTGTCTTTGACACAAGCCATCTAGTAATAAAATGACAGAGTTTCTGAATATTATTATCATATGCCTTCTAGGAGAAACTAGCAGTTTTGAAGTCTCTGGAACAATATAATTTCTGTGCTTACCTTGCTGTGCCATAGTATATTCTCACTGACAAACATAATGATAAACCAGTAACTCCTGGCATATTTAATTTAGACACTGATTGCGTTTCTAACTCATTATTTATATTAATGATCCAGCAACTCTAACTGTTAAGGGATGAACAAGGCTTAAATCATGGTCCATAAGCTTGCTCTTGCATACTCTTTCAATAGATTTGAATGAGAATTCGAATATGCACGCAAATTGATGTCTGAAAGGAATGGAAGTCTTTCAGCCCTATTGAATCAATACATTTTACTGGAAATCAGTGTTAATTTGGATGGATGGTTTGACTAGGAGCTGAACAGTACCCTTGGCCTAGGCCTCATATGTTAATCTTGGAACTGATAGAGAGGAGAGAGCTTTGAAAAGATCTTCTATGATTGGATTAATGCTTCTTTCCCAAAGATTTCCTATGATGTTAAGCACTGCTTTTGGGGGGGTGGGGGGGGGGGGGGGGAGGGGGGGGGGGGGGGGAGGAAAGAGTGAAAAGCTTCTTATATATTGGAAATGAATCCATGAAAGAATCATGAGAGTTTTTCAGGAATGCTCCAAAATTACAGAAGTGTCCTTCTGCACTTTTGGTCCCCTGGATCCAGGCAAAGGGAAAGGACATGAACTTCTGGACATACTTAGTATCTCTGTACAAGTGGTGTTCATATGTCTGCTAGAATCTGGTTTTATTGCTTCCCCTAATTTTATGAACCTTCATCTGTCAAAAGCTTAAGGAAATATAATTTCTGTCAATGCAAAGAAACCTGAGAGATCTCATCAAAAGCATAACATACAGCAAAACCTTTTGCAAAGAAAGTGACTTTGAGATTAATTGAGATACTACCTGACATCTTTGATCAAATGCAAATATATTGATAAGTAGCGAGGAAAAATAACATTTTAGGAAACTACAGAACATAAACTGTTAATTACCCAAAATAAAGGATTTGTTTTCAGGTCAGTTGCTAACTGGTGAATATGAACAGAATTGCCCTTACCAATCATAAAAAAATTAAAAAAAAATGTACTTTAAAGTATAAAATATATTATCAATCATGATTTAATTCCAGCAGTCATGATGTTTTCTCATTCATTAAGCTTTTTGTCATATTAAGAAATATGGATCAGGATTCCAATTTGAAATTACTCCACATTTAAAAGTGGTCACCACACACACCGAGTGACTCAAATCTGCTAGTCTAGCAACACATTTGGAAAAATAGATGGAACATCAGTCAGGTGTTTTAAAATCTCATCTCATCCTCTCTTTGGATCTCATATATCTCAGTGCTTTCATTTCATTTTACCTAGGCAAAATAACAATGATTTAGTAAGCCAGTCATTTCTCAACCTGAGAACTTCCTGAAGACCTCTGCTCCTTTATTTCAACACTCTGTGTTAGACGAGTTTGTTTCTTGGAAGTAGTAATAAAGTCAGCTTAGAAGATAGCAACTATCTTAAAATATGTTGTAGGTACACATACTTTTTGCCACCATGAGTCCCTGTTGCATGCATGTGTCTCAGGAAGAAGTACATTAAAACCAAATTAAATTAAGAGTAAAAAATCATTGACATCTTGGTAAACTAGTATTAGTGTATGTATTCTATTGTAAGTCACATTTTTGTTTTGTTAGTGTGCATTGGATATTGTTTTCTCAACCACTGATTAAAGGAAAAAAGGTGCAAACCATTAGTATTTCATATTAGAATTTTTCTTGTGAACCTTCAGCCATAAACTCTATTTTGAAGTTCAACTTGAACTTATAACAGTATGACATTTTCTTGTGTGAGACATATTTTTGTAAGTATCACTACTGTACCCTGGTAAACTTGGTATGAAATTTTATGAGAATCTTGATTATCTCGTTTGGTGATTTCTTGGAGACAAGCAGAATATGGATTTCATTCAGATTGTGACATTGAACTTTCTTGAAAATTACAGAAAAGAAACCATTCAGAAGTCTTCTGAGTGGACTAGAGAGAAACATCTAAGACTTGCAGGGGGGTTTAGTAGTTTTGTTTTCTTTCCTTTCATGTTTGTTTGTTTGCCTTTATGTTATCATCATTCTGGTTCCTGCTGAAATACATGCAACACTAAACTTTGACTCTGGAAACCTGGTGATATTTACAATGTAGAAAAACACAACTCCCTTGATGTGTCTGTTATTAAAGTATGACATATCTCTTTCCTGGTTATTGTGCTCAATGTTCCAGTCAAAAGTAAAAAAAATCTTTGCATTGGAAAGGAGATTTGGAATAAAGGCATTTGTGCAATGACTTTACTAATTTTTGCATTCAGTTTTGTACTTTCCCATTGACTTTCTGTCAATTTTATAAACTTACTTTAACCAGTTTCTCAGTAATATTTGTTTATGTAATTCCTTTGAAAATAAAGGCCTTCCCTTTACTACTTGTGGTGGTTTAGCACCACTATATTAACTAGGGGGCACTCTCAATAGTGACGAGAAGAATGAACAGAAACAACAACAGGAAACAGTTTATTTGTCTGAGACTTAACCAAAGAAAAGCAAAGAGTTTATGGGAGTCCCAGATCTAACACAGAAAAACACCCAACAAAAACCACACGAAAGGAAAAAAGAAAGAAAAAAAAAGAATAAGGGAACTGCTTTCAAGGGCCAGGCAGGCTGGCCCAGGAGAAGCAGTGGGAAGGGAAAGCTGCTTCCTTCTTTTCTCTCCCTCTCTCTGATGGTAGCCAACTCCCAGCCCTTGAAGTCTCTGAAAAACACAACAGAGTAAAAGGTCTTCCCCCCAACCCAGGATGTTATTTGGGGAAGCTTTCAACCTGCAGTTGTGCTGGCTTGGCTCCGATGCCGATGGGGGTGGGCGGAGTCAAACCACGAGGCCTGGGAGTAGGAGAAGGGGAGCCGTGCTGCTGCTCTCCAGATTTGCAGGAAGCCAAAGAGAGTGAACTTCCGTTGCTTTGGGCTTTTAAGCTCTCCAAGTTCCACACGAGTCTCGCGGTCCTCTTCCTGGCTTCGCCGCTTCGGATTGGCCAGCGGTCTGGGCTCCACCTCCCACTTCGAGGTTCCCGGCTCCAACAAAATGGTGGTTCCCGCCAAAATATGTGAGCTGACAGCTCCCAAGTGCCATCTTTTGCCAGCCGTGGGATGGCTGCCGCCTCCCAGGGCGCCCGCCAACCACAGAAACCCACAAAAGGGGTGTCCGGGGCAAACCGGGGCCACAGGGGCTGCCCGGGCAGCGACCGTGCCCCTCCTGCCGCGCAGGGGCTGTTCCCGGGGCCACTGGCACCACGGGGCTTCTTGCTGGCTTTCCTCGTGGCAGCGCGGGACTGGCGCATCCACCGGGGCACCCCCACAGCAGCGCCGGGCCAGCAAAGACACTGCCAACCCCCAGGAAGCAGGCAACCGCCTGAGGGAGAGGAAGGAAAACACGCAGTGACCTCCCCTCCCCGGTGCTGGGACAGCTCTGGGCAAAGGACTCGACCCACAACAGTGTGGCCACTAGGACTGCACTGGAGGGACCAGCCGAATTCCCCCCCAGCCCCGCCGCCGCCTGCCCAGGGAGAACCAGCGAACGCCCACGCAGGGGGTCCGCTCCTGGGCCGAAGCTGCGATTAATGCCCGCAGCCCGCCGCCTCCACCCGGCCCGCCCCGCAACCCCGCACTGGCACCGTGGGCTCCCGGGAACTGGCCCTGCACACTCCCATAGCCGGCCCCACACACATCGGGCTCCTGGCCCCATTCCGGGCACTGCGGGCTCCGGGTCCCGCCCCGGTCCCGCATACCCCATGCCGGGGCAGTGCTGGAGTTGAACAGTGTCCCGGGGAGAATCAGCGGTGAGTCAGGGAAGGAAGCGAGGGAAAAAACTGAAAAAACCCCAGAGTTTATACCAAAACCAGGGATCCCTTCCCCTTTCCCCCCTCCCCTGCTCCAAGAACCCGCCAGCACCCCCCTGTACCCCCCTCCCCTTTCAAACCCCTACACTACTCCATCAGAGAAGTGTACCAAATATGTCATCACACATGAAAAGGTAGCTATGAGAATGAGGACATAGAGGTCTTGAGGATAACTGGCTGCTTCTTTAATGAGTGTCACATAATTACTCCTCAGATGAGGAATACAATAAACAGCAGCTGATGCACTGATATTTGAAGATTCAGTGAAATACGTTATTTCTAGTACCAATGGAATGCAAAATTTTTGAAAAAATATTTCTGCATACCTCTAAAAAAAGTTTGTTGAAACCTCTTTAGAAAGAATTAGTGATGTTGGATCCATCTTTGCATGAGTCTAGTGAGTTTTTATGTTTGCACCCATTGCTCTTTCCCTATATTACCACTAATGTCTAACTGCTTCTTCAGCAGCTGCTTAGTCCAGTTTCCTTTCATTATTGTTCACCTAATGCTCATTCCAAACCAAAAACCATGAAAAATCAACGGTGATAAATTTGGAAATGTTTTGACAATATCTGGAATAACCCATTGTTTGTGAAGCACCTCACAAAAATTGCCCTTTCCAAAGAATACCACTTTGTAATTTGGAAAACATGAAGGTATTTATATGAATATGAAAGATTTAAGCTGAATTTTTGAGAAACTGAGAGCTCAGTCATAAAGAGAAAAAAAAAAAATTCCATTCAGAAAATAAGCTGATCGTCACTGTGGAACTGTCTGTTTTTAGGGCAGGAGTAAGGGCTCAGATTTCTGACTGCAAGCTAGGCAGAACCACAGGAATAATACTAAGAAAAATGTGTGAAATTAAATAATACTTTAATACTTCAAATACTAGAAGAGATTTCTGAACTACTCTTAGAGGAAAGAAGGAAATGGTTTTCTCAAGGCAAGCAAACTGTGACTACGCATTGTCACCAAGGTGAAAAAATAGTATTTCCCTAGGTGTAGATTTTTGGCTTGCTAAAGCTGTTCTGACCTCTTTGAAACAACTTTAACTGTGCTAATCCTGCATTGGGAATGATGGCAGAGAACACAGAGCCTTTTTTAATGTGCTGGAGTTGGAGGCTTACCTTTCCGATTTAAAAAAGGCAACAGTTCTATTTTTTTACAGTCACTGAGTAATCTATTTTCATCAGCCAACAAGAAGGGGAAGATGTAGGGGATTTTTTTGTGGTGGTTGTTTTCTTATTTGTTTTTTGTTTTGTTTGGTTTGTTTTTTAAACAGAAAATTTAATATAGAAGTTTACCTGAAAAAATAGCTTAGAGATAGACCTAAGGAGAGACATACGAGTGGAAAACTATAGGCATATGTGAGAGATGAAATTACTTAACTGGCTTGAAGAGGTGAGTAACTGCAGAAAAATAGGAGGCAAATATGAAAAAGATGAAATTATACATGAGCAGATAAGCATACCTCAAGAATGAGGGAGAGTGAAGGAAGAAGGATGTAAATTGCATGAAGCAAGACATTCACAGACTTTCTCAATATATTATCTTAATGATGACAGAAAAAAATCGAAGTGAGGTGCTTTTTTTTTTTTTAATTCCACCGAAGTGGAAGGATAGAAGTGGATTGTTATGGGTAAATATGGGTGTCTCAAGCACCAACATAGACTCGTTATAATGAAAAGAAAAATTTGTTTATTAAAGCAAGCAGGCAGTAAGCAAAACCAGCGCTGGGCGACCGGGGAGTCTCCGCTCCGCCAGGTTCGCACCCTTCTCTTCAAGTCCTTTGGTCTTTATAGTCTTTTGCATCCCTTTATTGCAGTGACTCAGGTGTAATTTCCGCATCAAAGGGGGTCGTAATCCGTCCTCGGTGGTCTATGGGGGAGGCAGGATGTTTTCCTTCTTCACACATCTTTGTTAACCTTCTCTTGAGCTGGTAAGAGATAGCTGCAAAATGAAACAACTGTGCAAGCATCTGGCTAATTACTACGATTCCTAAGCTTTCTGTTATCTTCTTTGCTAGCCTCTCTCTTTTTGTTTAGTAGTACTCTGCGTTCAGTCACCTACTATAGTTGTTTCTTGCCTTGACATTCCAGTTTTTAGGAACAAACATTAAGTCACTTATCACAGATGAAGAAGTTTCTAAAACATCGTGGGTGAGAGGTGACAATATTTGCTATTGCTACAGATGTACAGGAAAAAGAAATGAAAGAATCTGAGATGGCTACCAGGTTTTGATCCCTGCATCCTTAGGTGGGTGAAAATGTTTCCATCTGTTCTCATTGATTTATAAGTGTTTCACATCTCATGAGTATGCTTGACCTAATCATTATAAGTTACCTTCTCATTTTTGTGTTCTAACAAAATTGTTAGCACTGTCCGGTTCCTATACTTACACATACGTCATGCTTAAGTACTTATATAGCTCAGCAGATCTATATCAACACTGACATCTAAAAGAAGTTAATCTAGCTAACTAAACCCACAATTAGTATTGCTTTAAAAAAATGTTATTTGAACTGAGTTCTGCTTATTGCTCCACACCTTCTTTTGGTGCCTCTTGTTAGAATGCCTGGTAGACTCATACTAAGTAATGACAGAATGCTATCCTAATTATTAAATGATCAAGTCTTTTTTTTTTTT
>VXBA01002442.1:16527-26783 GCA_013399895.1 Serilophus lunatus
TTTTTTTTGTGAGTCGTAAGAAGGTATGTACTTCAGAAATGTGTCTCTGAACAGAAGGGCCTGAGAACACCCTTCTCCCTTGGGCTGGTGGGGAGAGAGTGCATCTGCAGAAAGGCGCATGATGGAACATAGGTACAAAGATCAGGAGAAAGGCATACTGTGGAAGCAGGAAAGTCAAGACAGATACCATATGTGTTCATCTGGTTAGAGCTTGGTAAATTAATGTGAACCATTGCAGTAATAAAATTACTTGGCTACCTTCACATTCCTCTGTCTTACACTGTATGGATATATACTAAGAATGCAAGAAGTGAATTTTTTAACTAACATGTCCTGATAAGGTAAGAGTGGGGTTTTTTTCCATTTAGAGAAATTAGCTTGGTCATTACCCGATGTCATTCAGATCTGGCACAACTTATTCTTTTGGGAAAACATGCCCGTACAAAAATCTAAGAAATTAATAATGTTGAAACCAGAAAGATTTTTTAACTAGTAACTCTTATAAATAGTTTTGTACAGTAAGACTATTGAAAAATCAGTGAAAACAGCAATGACTTAATTCTGTTAAGGTTTACAATGAAACTCATGAGTCACTTGCATGAAAAGTGAGAGATTGATAAAAATGGCTAAAACCAGATACAAGTTTAATTCAGTGCAGATACAAGTTTAATTTTCTCTTTAGTTCAGCCTGGAGAGGAAGGATGTGGTGTCTTCTGTGATGTGGAATCATTTATGGTGGAAGTTCATTTGGCTACAAAAAACAGATGAATGAAGCCTTTCCAGCTTCAGTGAACAAGCACTAAGGTGTTGGCAGATCCAAATGCTCCTTTAAGAGAAGGACTCAGACCTCTTCTCATCTGTCGCTGTTTGGCAAGGTCTCAAGAGGTCTCTGGCCACCTGGAATTCTACAAACAAATTGAGCATTGGTTTACATTTGAACCTACCTGAGGTCTGAAATTCCACAGAAAATAAAAGATCAAAATAGAAATAGTAGACATAGGCAGAGCCTAATGCAGCCATCCAACAGACAATGGCCTTTCTCTGACAGATAAAAGGCATTTATTTGCATGACCAATATGTGCATTGAGTGATATTGAACCCTATTGCCCATATGGCCTATGCGGGCTGTCTGTAAAAACCATGCAGAAGAGTACTGGGGATATAAAGACTCAAATGGAAAATAATTTACATGAATTCTTTATTTCAGATGGCTGCCTTTCAATCACAATTATGTATCTGCTAATTATTAAGCCAATACCTACATATTTAATTTCCTGTGATACAGCTATTTTTCCTGGTTTTAAGCTATATTATCCTAAAATTAGCTTCACATTTTATAGAAACTAATAGATCAGGGGAATAGATGGGATGGATTCTGTCCTACAAACGATTCATAGATCTTCTGCAAAAGGACCGTTTCTCATTCAGTAGCAAACTGCTGTAGAACATTGAAATTTTTAATCCAGATGGTGTTCGTAGTGCTTTATTTTGTGTTTATGGATTCTTCTGGGTGGAGGTTTCTTCTGTTTTGTAGTTATAATAAGCAGCATTATAACAGGGTAACTAAATGTCTGAAATGGAGGTTGGGATAAACTATTCTGGTAAGATGTTAGCAGTTTCCTAATCTATGTTTTTTTTAATTTGTTTTGCTTTTTTTTTTTTTTTTTTTTTTTTCCCCTGAAAGTGGGAAAACAGAGGAAAATGACAGAGCTGTAGGACTTCCATTTATCTTGTTTTTCTGTGTAAGTTTGAGTTCTTATAGAGTTCAGGTGTAATCACAGCCTTCTGTTGCAACAGGAAGCACCATCTGCTGAGGCATTCTGTAAGTAATATAATGTCTCTCCAGAGACAGTTTAGCATTCAATTCACAGAGAAGGATGGCAGGGACTTGTAAACAAAAGAAGACAACTGAAGCAGTGAAGAATAGGCTGTGCTTTAAAGATTCAATGTGTTTCTTTACAGTTGAAAAATCCTGTATTGCTATAAAAGCCTGGCAGATCTCTCTGATGTATTAATCGTGTGGGGTTTTTTTGCCACTCAACCTTGTTACTTAAAAGTCAAAAAGTAATGTTAAAACATTGATTGTTACTGGTTTTTTTTCCATTGAAACCTTCATGTTTATATGAGTCTGGTCCAAATTATGTAGCAAAGCTTGGGGGCTGTGGCCGCAGTGCTGATGTCCGCCCTGTGCCGTGGTGAGCTGGGCTGGGCTTGGTGGTCACTCAGGAGCAGAGCCTTGGCCCTGTGTGGGTCCTATGTGTCACGGTGGGGTGGTGTGGGGTGGTGTGGAGCAGCGGGATGGTGTGAGGTGGCTGTTTCTCCTGGCGGGCAGCCGGCAGGGCCCCGTCAGGGGTGGCCGCAGCCCCGCTGTCCCTCCCTGCCCTGCCAGGAGGTGTGTGGCAGTGGATGCCCCACGGGTGGCCCCTGCTGCCCATGACCGGTCCCTACAGGTGGAAGGGGTCCTGCAGGCAGTGCCACTGGCCCTGGGAATGCCCCGTGGCCATCAGCGTGGCAGCCGCCGAGGCCTGGATCCAGAGCACATGGCTTTTTGGTGGGAAATACCATCTTGCATTATGGTGAAATCTTGGATAGAGGGCAGTGCCCAACACAGCCATCCAATGGGAGAACAGCCTGGCCGACAAGAAGACCCCAAGTTCTCTCGGGATTGCCAGCACATAAAAGCCAGAACTCTGGAAGTTCTGTCCCCTTTGGCCAGCTCATCGTGGCCCAGATAACGTCGTCTGCCACTCCTCCTGGTCCTTCCTGGTTCCCTTTCGTCCTGCAGCAGCACCGAAACTTTGACAATAGCACTAGAGCACTGCCCAGCTGCAACAGTGTGGTATTTTTCCCCTTGGGTTCCTGAGCGGAGGGTGCTTCCCACTGTTTTGTCTTTCTGGATCCCTGATGCCGGGAGATACCATCTTCGAGGCGGCTTTCCCTTACATCCTTCTGCTCCTCAGCCCACCAGTCTGCTTGGAGGAGCAGTTTGTCATTTGGGGTTTTTTTTATTATTGCGTGACATTGTCAAGTGGTTATTTGCTGTATCTGGTTCGTGCCTTTAGAAGGGTCATATAGTTTTTACAGAGCCCCAGATTAATAAACTGTTACATGTTGTGGTACTATTTAGTCTTTCGTCCTGATTGCATCCTCTAGTGGTAAAATCACCACAATAGTTCTGGTGCAAAGTGCTGGAAAATGAGTCCAATATTTGCTTTCTGAGTTTGAAGATAGTGTTGAGGCTGGTTTGTCATGGAGATAAGTGTAAGTCTAATCAGAATAAGTCATAGATCATATAGGTGGCTTTCAACTAAATTGGCCATTTTAATTATGACATAATATGTTGGCATAAGCTCTTCAAAAATCACAGACTTATTTTCAAATGGTTCACTTTGCCATGCATGCCTGAAGGTCCAAGAGGGTCATATGTTGGTCCTTTACTCATGGATGAAATTCTCTGGTAAGGTACTTATATACTCTTAAACCTAAAAGAGAAAAGGTATCTTGATTTTAGCCATTGTGTTAACTAAATTTCAGAACACTTTGTCATTTGTATTTGTGAGTACTTCGGGCTGCATAAACTCTCATTGATCCAAAAGGAACCATGTGTCCTTATTTACAAAATGACAAAAGTAATGACTTACTAAGTGGTGTGGGAGAGGGAAAAAAGGGGGAGAAAGTAGTAAGTTCTAACAGTTTGCAGAGGTCAGAACTTTTTTTTTTTGTTATATTGGTGCGTTTTGTAATCCATGGGGATATATAACTGGAAAAACTCTAAAAAAATTTAATAGTTTCTTATGTAGAAATGAACAATATCTGCAGGACTTATGACTAGAAATTAATAGTTTCTGAAGAGCAGTTGTGCACTACCTGTAATGTCCACTGCCAGGCTTATTTCCTTCCTTTAAGAATGGGTGACTAATTTGTGAATTATTTGCATCTGAAGGAAATTTATTCTGAAGTGTAATTTTCCCCTCTAAAGAGCACTTCATGATGGATAATAGCAAATAATGAGGTCTTTTCCTAGCTTTCTAAAACTAGCTATAGGCTGACTAGAAAAAAAATGAAAACATGTCCTCTTTGAATATTTGTGAAAGGGTTTATTTTGTAAGTCTGAGTCTCGGACTCCTAAAACCCTGCAGGAGTTGTTTGGCGTTGCTTGGGACTGGTTCTCCTGTCATAAGTTAACCCTGTTGTCCTACTGTGTAAAGCAGTAAAGCAGTAAATTGGTTAAGAACAAATGTCTTTAGGGACTTGCATATTGCATTCTTTTAATCCCCTTCTTACTTGGTTTAGGCATCATCTATGGGAAGACCTGCTTCTTCTGTGCCTAGAAATTGTCCTGTTGACAGGTTTAGGAATTAAACTGATTTAGGTTTTTTAGGCATGCGATTTATATTGTTCATTCTAGTCTGCTCTCATTAATCCAGCGATGTGTCTGGCCTGCCATCTGGATTGATATACTGGTGCATCTTAAGTAAGAGGAATTTTCTCTTTTGGATTTTCCACTCTAAATTTGTATAATCATAAATGTGGCCAAGTGCTAGTAGTAAGTCCTATCTTCTATTTGTATGGCTCTTGTTTCACAACTTTGAATCTTCTTACTGTCGAAGAATGACTTCAATATGAAAAGGACACTTTGAACAAAGAGTCTAACCCAACATTACCTAATAGTGTCACCCACACTTGTTTTAAATAAGACCTTGCGCTGATGTTGCTTACGGAAATGTGATCAAGACTCTTTGTTCAGTTTGACTACTACGTGTATGTTGCTTTAGTAGGAATCTCTGCAGCCTGAGACAGTTTTTAGCCTTGAAGGTAATAAAATGAAGGGGATTTATAGGTAATAATTCCATTTATGTTCTTCATCTGGAAGGAGACAAGAGTTAGCTCTTGTCTTTTAAATTAAAAGCTCTAAAATATCAATGAGCTGCAAAACCAAAATAAAAGCCCTAGCAGAAGTAGCATTCCTTGTTGGAGGTGACTTGCCAATCTTTGCTAAAGCATTCTCTGTCTCTCTGCTTTCCATCATCTCTATGATGGCTTTCTTGCTTATACAATAATAAAATGAGAGCATTTCAGACAAGTTTTTTGGAGTCGTTCCTCTGGAACAAAGAAGAAGTGAACTAGCAATCAAGATCTATCTATTTTAACAGGGCCTCCTCTTGTGGGTTCATGTTTGTGATTGCCTGAGGAAGTCACCAGGTCTTTCTAAGAAATCAGATGTTTCTTAATCTTGTGCATGAAGAGGGGCATGAGAAAAGCATCTCCTGATAACAAAGGGGTCAGACTACCCAAAATAAGCTTTGCTCTTCTGCCCATAGAATGTTGTGCATGTCAGTAAAGTCTTGTCCTTGGAGAAAGGGAGTAGAAAAGGCTGAAGATCCTCTTGTGAGCAGATACAACTCTAGACAGCCTCAGTAAATTTTTTTTACTTTGGTATGTGAGAAATCCTCCATACTAGAGAATTGACTGGCCCATAGTACTGTGGAACGACACACAGTCATACTATTAGTGGCAGAAGTAGAAATATTAAAGCATATAAAGCAGAATAAACATTTCTGTAGCTAGATCCATAAAAATAACAGAATATGAGGTAGTGTCTGCAGCATTTATAAATTTTCTCATCTGAATGAATGGAAGAAAAAACCCTCTTGAATCATGGGGCTGTAGCACATTTAAAGTTAATCATAATTTCTAAAAGACTCTTGCACTTCTCCTCTGTTTCATTCATATTTTCAGCCTGTCTGTGAAGATGGATGCTTTAGGTCTGTGAAGACCTATGCTTTTAAAATCATGCTTATTTCTTTAGCATTAGTACAGAAAAATTGCAAAGCTTACTGTGAATTTTATCTTTTCTAACAGTTTTGCAAACAGAAGGCCAGAAAAATGACTTTGCAGATAGCTAACAGGAATCCCTAGAGTATTAACAACTGGAAGTGTGTGTTAGTTTCTCTATTACTTGATCAATGCTGTCACTAATGCAAATCTATTCCCATAATGCACAGAGTGTCATTAATTTTATGTTGTTTACGTACTCTTGCCATAAGGTTAAGCAATTCCTACTATTAAGCTAGATGAAATTGCATTACCTTAATGAAATGCACTTTACTGATAAAGAAGAATGTCACTTTCACAAGTGGAAGTGCTGTTAGCAAATTTTTTACAAGAGAATTCCCAAAATCATATCTTAATTGCTTGGACAGCTGTGTAGTTTACATAACGAGCAAACAATGGCAAGGTTTCTTATTTTCTTTGTCAGCTGTATTGGATGTTAGTATGCGTGGTGGACCTTTTTTTAGGCTTTTTATTACTTGATTGCAAATCATTCTTCATTGCTGCCCAAATTTATGGAAGGACATTGCTCCCTGAGGTGCCATATCCTTTCAGGTCTGTAACTGAACATGACTGATGGCTCCAGTGTAACAGTTGCTTATTACAGCGCTCACTGAGCTATGATTGCTTCAATACTTTATGTTGGCAGATGTGTTTCCCTTGGAACAGCATCTCTGAGACAGAGGTCATTGATCAACCCCCCTTCTGGCTGTTCCATTATGTGCAAATTATTGCTAAAAGCAGAGGAGGGGGGTGGATAGGTTGTGTATGTGCATATGTGTGTGCATACAGTCTGCTCACTTAAGAATTAAAGGAAAAGAAAAATCTAGCATAATGAAGAAGCAAAAAGATGAATAACTGGAAAAATGTTTTTATAATGTGATCAAATGTGAGAGAAAGAGGGAAATCAAGTTTATTTTGGTGGAGGAATAATTGTGTAATACGGTAGCATTTTCTTTTTAACTGATGGTAGTTTTGCCAGTGCTGTGTGTCTTGTGTATATTTTTAGCACTGAAGTAAAAGGAAACCGAGTCATTCAATACCTCAGACACTTCTCTTGATGCTTGTTAACTAAATGAGAGAACTTTTATTTATTGGAGAGGGCCTTGCTACCTAGTAGTGGAGAGTGATTGAGCTGTGTATCAGTTTAAAAAAATCGTAACAGGGACAGGTTTGTTGAATTAGATAAAAGACTGTCTAAATGAGATGGTGGACACTCACTTCCACGGCCACTCTTTAACAGAATGTAAAGGGTGCCTTGATGTGGCATGACTGGTGTTACACAGAAAAGAATAATGGGAGGATCCTATGAAGAACTTATAGCACAGACATAAGACCAAAGCTTTTGTGAAATTTTAGTGTAAACTTTGACCATGAAGTCTCTTCGTCTCTAAAAAGGATGTTTATCTCTTATTTTCTTTGTTGTTGTTTTTTTTTTTAATTTTTTCAGCTATAACAGATACTATCTCAAATCTATAAAGCTATTAGATTCTCTTGAAGGAGGGGAAACTTAATGAAAACCGCATCTTTTTGTATTTTTTTTGCTAGTTTGTCTATTTTTGCAACTTTGAATTTTCCAGACTTTGTTTTAAAAGTTGCTGAAAGTAGATTCCAATGGGTAAGTATGTATTTTAAAATCAAGTGAGTCCTCAGTGTGATCCCATACAAAACCAATTAGGTTAAGGTAAAAATGAGTCACTGAGGAATTTTACATAATTTTCTAACTTTACATCTATTAGCACTGAGGTTAACAAGAAAAAAAAAAACTAATTAAAAAAATTAGTTTACTGCACCACTTGCAGCCTTTAGTTTAGTATTCAGGATCTGTTCTGTGAATCTCCATCCATGGAGACAACTCAAGAAAGTCCCCAAAAAATTGCTTTTATTTGTTCTTACTTATGAGGGTGCAAATCAAGTTGGACTAGATGATATCCAGATGTTCCTTTCCCTGAATGAGAAATGGGTTGGACAGAATCACATAATGAGTGAGGTTGCAAGAGACCACAACGAGACATCTGGTCCAGCCTTCCTGCTGAATCAGGGGCATCATAGAGAACATGGCACAAGATTGAATTCAGACAGTTCTTGAATATCTCCAGTGAGGGAGACTCCGTAACTTCTGTGAGCAACCTGTTCCAGTGCATGGTCATTTGAACAGTAAAGTTCTTCCACATGTTCAAGTGGAACTTTCTGTGCATCCAGTTCTGCCCATTGCCTCTTGTCCTATTGCTCAGCACCACCAAGAAGAGCTTGACTCCCTCTTCTTGACATGCTCTCTTCATGTAAACATTGATGAGGTCCTCCCTCTCTCTTCTGTTCTTGAGGGTGAGCATGCCCAACTTTCTCAGCCTTTCCTCATAAGAGAGATCCTTCAGTCACCTAAATAGGTGGTTGTCCTCAGAGGGTAGAGGTCAACACCTTAGTGTCCTAGTAGTGTCCCTCAGAAGTCTGTACTGTGATCAATATTATTTAATCTCTTAATGACACAGAAAGTGGGATTGAGAGCATCCTCAACAGATTTGCTGGCAACATCTAGGACAGGATGCCTTCCAGAGGGAACTGGACAAGCTCAAGAAGTGGACCAATAGAAACTTCATGAAGTTCAACAAGGCCAAGTTCAAGGTCCTGTAAGTGGGCTGGGTCAACTCACAGTACCAACCCAGGATGGAGGGTGAATGGATAACTAATACTCCTGCCAAGAAGGACTTGGGGATCTTTGGGAATGAGAGTCTGGATAGGAGCTGGCAGCATCTGTTTGCACCCCAGAAAGCCAGTTGTATTATGGACTGAATCAAAAGCAGTGACCATCAGGCTGAGAGAGCTAATTCTGCCCCTACATAGAGTTCTGTGTCCAGCTCTGGGGTCCTCAGCACAGGAAGGACATGAACCTTTTGAAGTGCCACCAGAGGAGGGAGACAAAGATTATTACATGGATGGAACATCTCACCTCTTAGGGATTGTTCAGTCTGGATAAAACACGACTCTGAAGAGAACTTGTTGCAGGCTGCCCGTACTGGAAGGGAACCTATAAGAATGATGGTAACAAATGATTTAGTGAGGCCTGTTGTGATAAACAAGGGAAAAGGTTTTAAACTAATAGAAGGTCAATTTAGATTAAATATAATGAAAACTTTTTTTACAATCAAGGTGCTGACACGTTTCCCAAAGAAGTTGTGTATGCCCCAATCCCTGGAAACTTTCAAAGTCAGGTTGTGGCTTTGAACAGCCTGAGCTAGTTGAAGGTGTCCCCCACCATGACAGGGAGATTATACTAGATCACCTTTAAAATGTCCTTTCCATCTCAAACTATTCTCTGATTCTATAGTTTGACAAAAATTTCTGTGTCATCTTTTCTATTGACTAGTATTAGTTATTTGCCAGCAACAATTTATAAAACTTTACACTATCAGATTATAGTGTATTTTGTAGCCTTTGCTGATTTAGGGAAGATTACTATGACTTTATCTATCATGCAGTAAAACCCATTCCAATTAGCTTTTGAGTCTGTACTTCTTACCGCAAACATAAACAACACTATCTTTCAGTAGTTTCTATGTACCTTTCTAAATTATGCTTATTTTTTTATCTTTTTAAGAATAATAAAATCAGTCATGGAAACCAAATTTTCCATAAATTTCTGCTAAGTTAAAGCAAGCTTTTTTTTTAATATTCTCTTTCTTCAACTTTGAACTGCTATTTTACCCATTCCCACTCCATATGTTCCCCCTCATAACTGTATTGAAACTTATGAGTTCAATAAAAAATCTTGCTATAGCTAGTGTGTTTTAGTTTCCAACTTACCTCTTTAAAGAGAAAATGCATGGGTGAAATCCAATCCTTGTAATTTGAGGTAAGTATACTTAAAGTATTCAAGGAAGTGGCTCAGTATAACCAGACAATTGTAATGATATTAAATTATATAAAAACAGCAAGACCATGAAATTTTTCTGATAATAAGGTGCCTTATTGTATTCTTTGGTGTGGTGGTTTAATCCACCTTTTAGCATTCAGGGGGGCAGGTTCAATAAAGGTGAGCAATTTATTACAAGGGATTTAAATTAGGGAAGTAGGGATAACCCACAGGAGACCCCAGAATTACATTGAGGGACACTCAGCACGCAAGAAAAAAAAAACACACACAAAAAGGAAAAAAACAAAAAAAGAAAGGGAACTGTTCTTTTCAGCCAGATGATTAGCCAAAAAAAAAAAAGTGGGGAAGGGTAGGAAAAGCTTCTCTTCCCTCTCTCTTGGAAGAACTTTGGCCCCTTCAAGCTGTCTGAAAAACACAAACAGAAGTAAAAAACAACTCCCTCCCTCCCCCTCTCCGAAGGATACTTGCTAGCAAGCTGGAAATGGCTTTCGAGTTGAGAGAAATGGGTGGAATCCCGCCGTGGGGGGCCTGCGGGAGCTGGGGACCAGAGCTG
>VXBA01002442.1:27406-89900 GCA_013399895.1 Serilophus lunatus
GAGGGACATCCCTGGTCCCAGCTTCCCCCCCCAGCCCTCCCACCCTGGAAGCTTAAGGGAAACGGACTTTTAACTCAGGCAGGTAAGTGGAATTTCTTACATTCATCCCCAAAGCCCTTTTTGACCACCCCCCATGATCCCAACCCCTCAAACCAGTACATTTGGTGAACTGTAAAACTCCCACAAGAGTATTTCAGAATAACTTTTTCTCTAAGGAGTTCTACTTTTTTTCACAAATAGTTTGACAGTGATCATACTGGATACCAAGAAATTGCCACAAATAAATTATCAAATATTTTATCCATATACTTCATACTGTACCTACTTTAGCTTTCTTTACTACTATAATAACTTCTCTCCTTTGACTGAAGGAATTAACCAAGACCATGTCCTTTGACAAAAATAAAATACATGTGATTATTAGATAATTTCTATTCCCAGCTCTTTCTCTTGTCCTTTTTCCTGATAACGGAGTCACTTTTTAATTTAATTGAAAATCATAATGATTTTAGCAGTCAGTCAAGTTTTTAAAATAACAAGCTGAAAGAAAATTTTTCTTTACCTTACCTTGATCTATTGATTTTGCACATTCTCATCGGTTTAATATGGTGGAATTCAGAAACCTTCAAAACTAACTGAAAATTTCATCCCTTAAATGAAGAAAAATTGGAATTGTGATTTTCATTGTTATTATTTTTTAATATTTTCACTTATGCAGGGAGGAAAAAGTCTCTTCTCTTGTTTAGTTCCAGATGTAATGCTAAGATTCAGGATAGGATGATATATTTGAAAGTTTTGTCCTAAAATAAGGATTTGTTTCCATATTAGGGCTTTTTAAAAGAAGGAAAAAGAAAATTAGATACTGTTTGGAAAAGAAATAAGAGGAGATTGAGAACTGCAGAGAATTGCAAACACCCTCCACTCACATTGTGATTGCTTTCGTTATGACACTTGCTCAGAATGTGGAGACTAGGCTTGTCTTCTACTATACAGGGAAAATTTCTGAACTGTCACACCAGACTGGGTTGTTTTTCTCTGGAAGGGAAGATCATCTCATTGTTCAGAAATGTTTGCCTTTTTTCCCTTGAAGTAATCCTGCTGACATTTACCTTTCCATCATCACAAAATATGAGGAAAAAATCCGTTTAGTCCTTGTAAAAGCTGCTTGCTGGTGGGGGAGTAATGAAACTGATGAATGTTAGTTTTCTGAGTAAAAATGACTGCAAATCTGTCAGTTCTGAGAAAAAATGTACGAGCAGAAATTGTTGTAATTTAAAACTACATTATTTTTTTAGAGACCGAATTGCACTTCTTCTCTCTCCTTTCACCTAAAATAAGAAGGTTACTGTCTCAGAAGCTACAGCAGATATTTGAGGTCTGGTTACATGATACACCTGCACTGCTCTTATTGGTAACTTATGTATTTCCTCGTGCTGGTTAAACTGTTTGCTACCTATCAAGAAAAACATACAGGCCGTGAT
This sequence comes from Serilophus lunatus, assembly GCA_013399895.1. NCBI lineage: Eukaryota > Metazoa > Chordata > Aves > Passeriformes > Eurylaimidae > Serilophus > Serilophus lunatus. The sequence continues at coordinate 28,888 of VXBA01002442.1, forward strand.
CCTGAAGTTATACATAAAGTAACCTTCCCTGCCTGAAAGCAATTAATTCCCCTTATATTATTTTAAATAGTATAGGAACTGTATTGTTTTTTTCTGTGGCCAGGTTTTGGTTGCAGTGGGGGGGGGCTGAGGGAGAGGCTTCTTTGAGAAGTTACTGGAAGTTTCCCCATGCCCAGGCTGGGCCCGCTGCTGACCAAGGCCGGGCCAATCAGTGGCTGAAGGAACACCTCTGTGAGAACATATTTAAGAAGGAAGAAAAAAAAAAAAGCAGTAGTAGGAGACGAAGATGGCTGCCGGAGAGGAACAGGGTGAGAGCCTGTGAACAACAACGCAGACACCAAGGTCAGTGCAGAAGGAGGGGGAGGAGATGCTCCTGGCGCCGGAGCTGAGATCCAGCTGCAGCCCATGGGGAAGACCATGGTGAAGCAGCTGTGCCCCTGCAGCCCATGGAGGACCACAGGAGTGCAGAGATCCACCTGTAGCCCGTGGAGGAGCCACGCCGGAGCAGGTGGATGCTGGGGAAGGCTGTAGCCCGTGGGAGACCCAAGGTGGAGCTGGGTCCTGGCAGGGGACTGTAGCCTGTGGGGAGAGGAGCCCACGTTGGAGTAGGATTCTCCTGTTAGGACTCGTGGCTCATGGGGCCCACACTGGAGCAGCCTGTGCCTGAGGGACTGCGCCCTGTGGAATATGAGCCATGTGGCAGCTGTGGGTGAAGGGCTGCTGCCCATGGGATGGACTCTCACCGGAGCAGTTTGTGAGAGGAACTGTATCCTGTGAGGGATGGGACCCCATGGAATGTGGCTGAAAGGACTCTTCTCCCCAAGCAGCGGCTGAGAACAGCAGCTGACCACAGCAACACCTCCCCCCCACCTCGCCTTTTTCCCTTGACCGCTGCAGGAGAATAGGTTGGATGTAAGAAGGAGGGGGGTGGGGGGTAAAAGGTGTCTTTTATTGTGTCTCACTCTTAGCTCTGATCTTGTTAGTAATAAATCTGATTATTATTCCCACATGGAGTCTTGTTTTGCCTGTGATTGTGATTAAGAAAGAATCTGTTGTAGTCCTTATTATGAATAACGAAACCTGTCGTTATACTCTCTCTCTCCTCTATAGCTGAGCAAAGGGCGAGTGAGAGAGTGGCTGTAGTGGACCCCTGGCACTCAGCCCGGGTTAAACCACCACAGGAACTGATTAAGAGAAAATTATTTTCCGTCCTTTCTGATATGGTATAGGCACTCACAACTGAAAAATAGAACTGCAGGTGCATGTAGGACATACATACTGTCTACGATTCTTCATAATTAGCTGTTTTTTATTCAGTTTATGTTTTTCTAAACAAGTTCTCCTAGAAACAATACAGCTCTTTTCATTGTGGATTAAGCTTTTTTGTAATTTCCAGGAACAAATTGTCTGATATGCTTAAGGTCATGGATGAGTAACATATGTTTTTCTCTAGGCCATGATCTTAACAGTTTCTCTTAGAATCCTCAAAGCTCTTTGCATTTACACTCATGCCATCAAAAAACCCATAGCGTCTTACCCTGTAAGAATGAACTACATCTGTTCTTGAATGTGTTTGTTTTAAACAGGGACCATCTTAGATAGTAAGATGTTTGTAATTTACAAAGACAGCTCTTCCAAATTAAAAGACAGATATCAGTAATTTGCTATAAATCCAAAACATAGAGGGAATAAGCCTACGTTTTTAGCAACATTGTCCTTTGATCTTTTTCTGTCAAGATATTGTCAGCTGTCTAGTTAATTACTTTTCACACCTACACCTCTAGCAACAGGATTTTAAGAAAAGTCAAGCAAACTGACTGCTTAAAACCTGATTGGTGACAGACGCTCAGTTAATGGCTCAGAACTGGACACAGCATTCCATATATACAGCCTCACTAGGGCTCAGTAGAGGAGCAGAATCACCTCCCTCAATCTGCTGGCAAGGCTCTCACTAACGCATCTCTGGATACCATTTGCTTTCTTGAGTACAAAGACACATTACTGGCTCATGGACATCTTGTTGCTTCATAGTCTTCATAGGCTATGGAATCCAGTAAGGTGGAAATAAGATTAGGGGCTTTAAGTTTTCTACGTATGAGTGATTTAATTAAATCTTTCTGTATTCTGATTTTACACTGATAGTTAAAAACATACAGTTATAAATCCAGAAACTAGCAAGAAATGATGACTCGCTTCATGTTTTAAAATACAATGTATATTCCTAACTGTGAATATGAATGTAAAGGACAGTGACCTTACAGAACCTCTTTCAAACAGAAACAAGATCATCTGGCAATGAAAAAAAGGTTTTGTGAGTAAGGATACCTGAAAAGTCACACTCAAGAAGAGGAAGTTGATTTTTTTTATTCATTTAATTGGAAGGGATATAGTTTGAAAGCACTCATAAAAAAAAATAATCTAACCAGCCAAAAGCATAATAAAAGAAAAACTGGAATTAAAAGAAAAAAGTCTAGTTCCTTGGAGGGAACAGAGACTCCAGAACTGTCAATCCAGCAGCTGCAGATGACAGAGGGGTACCAGGGGATGGATCTCAGAGTGACCAGGTTTTTGTACTGTCCATAATCAGCAGCTCTTTTATCATTGCCTCTACTGGGTAAAAAGAGCCTTTCATCTGATTCTGTGAGATGTAAATGGCAAATGTCTGTTTTGGTATTAAACAGAATCCTGGTAATAGTATTTATGTATACTAGTACATGAAATTGTTGGATGAAATTGTTTCTCTTACACATTTAAGAAAAAGGCAGAATATATATTTGCACTTTAGCTTCTGGATTTTATAACCTATCCGACCTGATAAACTTTCTAGACTATTTATGTATTGTGGAATTCTAGGACACTTCTGCGGGACCAAAAGAAAACTAATGCTGTGATAATAGAAAGAGACAAAAGAAAATAGGTTGACTCAAGAAATTGTCTTGTGTAGGTTGTGGACAACAAAAATGGTGGATAACAGATACACTTTCTTTTTTTAAGGGTTAAGAAAACTTAAATAACACCAATAGGCATAGATTTATTGAAAACTTATCTTCTTAATCTAAGAAAAAGCATTCAAGCAAACTTGGTTGCCAGAAGTGTTGTTGTAATACAGTTAGGGATCTGCAAATTACTTTCATTTGATATTGCAAAGCATTTTGATTAAGGGGCAAAAGCAATACCAAATCATTTTGTATCAGTCAGGTGACAACATTGCATAAATTATGTTCTTTTAGAAACAATGGCTGGGGAAACATTGCTGAGTGGATGTTTTGCTGGATTCAGTCCTGTGGACCCAGGTTATTTAACATTTTTATCCACATCATAAAATCATTGCTGATCATTTCACTAGTGATGTGAAAGACAGAGGATCAATAGAAAAGAAGTCAGCGCACTGATAGTGAACAGCTCTGTAAGCTGTGTGTAACTTGTGATGCTGCAGCCTGCTTTTGCATGCCTAGTGTTCTGGCATCAGGGTCATGTGACAGAAAGCAGTTAGTCTGAAAATGACTTGCAACTCATTGCAAATCACTCACAAAAGATGAGGATAATGGCACGCATGTGATTTTTGCTGTACTAATGCATGGTGGCCAGGTACAAAAAACTCAGTGTTGACACGGAAGACCTGAGAAGGATTTAAAGAAAGGCTATAGTAATGGCTATGGGAATCTGTGGAAGAAGTTTGAAGTATCCCAACATTTGGCATAGTGGATAATAAACCTGCATCTTGAATTGTGTGGATGCTCGTCATTGCTCTACCTTCTCACCAAGGAGAAGACAAGCTGAAAGCCAAACTGGACAATGTTCCACCCTTGTAGAAATGTGGCAACATCAAAGATATGGGTAGTATGTACACCTAGAAATTAAAATCAGTGGAAATGAGCAAGGATCATTTCCTCCTGTAGGAGAAAATAAAGAGTGACTGTGGGCTGTCTAATCTTATTTAAAATATGGAGAAATTCAAGTAAAAGGAGCAACTGACTATTTGAAAGTGAATGAGGTTTCCTAACAGAAATAAAACAATAAAATATATTGTAAGATGTAAATGCAGAAAAGAGACATGGTTTGATAGAGCATCTGAATGAACTTATGACAAAAAGGCATTGAAAACTCAGGCTAAAATAAAAGTTACTACAGAATCAGGAAAGTCTTGAGCTGCAGAATACTGACATTTCAGAGAGCATGCAGTACTTAGTCTTTTCCAAGGCCAATGCCGGAGACAGGATCAGGGAGCCTTTTATTCTGCTTTAAGTGGCTACAATGTAGAAGAATGTGTGCCAAGAAAAGACACGTTTCAACAACACATTTTCTGGCCTATCATCCTATGGCTTACTGAAACACAATGACTGATTGAAAAAAATTAGATTTGAAATAAACCTCAAAATTTTTGAAGTGAAAGTAATTTGCAAGCCTATTTCTCAGTGAAATCCGATGGTATCTTCTTTTGCACTTGCTGGTAGCATCAAAGAAGGAGGAATTATTTTTTCTCACTTCCACTGCGGTGTACCATTGTCTGGTCTGTCACCCTACATTGGCCTGATGTTAAACAGTCAGTGATAGGACACTGTATAGCTCCTGATACATGCCCATAACAAAATGGAAGTATAGCAGAACAACTGGTAGATCAGTCAGTGGATAAGATAGCAGCAACGTGATTTCATAGGCTTATAGTGAAAAGGCTTTGCTGTGTAGAAAAGGGACTTCTAGACAACATCATCATCAAATGGCACAGAGGGCCTCTTTTCTACATCTATGCAGACCTAAGTATTTAATCTATGGATTATATGACACTTCATAGGTTTTCTTTGCAGTAGAAGAATCTTCAAAGACGTGATCCTTAGTCCTTGTAACTGTATACCTTTTACGAGCAGAGTACTCATGTAAGCAAGCTTGAAAGAAAAGAAATTCACCTAGAAAATAATAAATAGATACTTTCAAAAGTTAATTAAATGAATTGTAGCAAATCTAAAAATACATTGTTATGCCTGTCTATTTTTTTTTTTTTTTTTGTGTGTGTGTGTTGATGGCTCGAAAATCATCAGAAACTATTAGTGATGAAAGTGAAGCAACTGAGATTGGCTGGGTGGGTTAGACCATGGTGCTAACAATGCCAGGATTGTCAGTTTGATCTCCATATGGGCCATTCACTTAAGAGTTGGACTTGATGGTCCATGTGGGTCCCCACCAACTCAGAATAATCTATGATGTTGTGAAAGCTTGATTACTTGTATCACAGAATCACTGAGTCCTGGAATGGTTGCTAAAGACTACTAAAAAAAACATTGTCCAGGACAATGTCCATTTGGGTTTTTTAATATCTCTAAGAATGGAGAGTCTACTTCTTCGCTGTGCAATCTGTGCTGGTGCACAGTCACAAAATACATTTCCCGATGTTCAGGAGGAATCCCTCATATTTCAGTTTGTCCACTGCATTTGGTCCTATCACTAGTCAGCACTAGAAGGAGCCTGGCTCTTTCCTCAGTTTATACACATATATAAGATTTCCCTTGAGCATGATCTTCTTTGGGCTGCACAGCCCTAGCTATCTCAGCTTTTGTCATATGTGAGATGCTCCAGTCCCTTCATTATCTTCATGGTTCTTCACTGGAAAATAGGCAGTAAAAAGTTTATGTGGGATTATAAATGAAACATGTACAGAAGGTTATGAGAATATAAGTATACAAAAATTAACCTCTTGCTCTTGAAAGGGAACATATATAGGCATTCATATGTTTGCAAGCACCTAAGAAAGTGTCATGAAAAAATACCTTTTAGGCTGAGTTAAATGTAAGATCTTATGAATGAATCACAAATTAAGAGATGATTAAACATGATTTAAACTCAAACCCATACATTAGAATAGACACACTTTGCTGATCTGTAATCAGACTACTAATCTGTTTATCAGTAATAGATTTAAATTTTGATTAATATTGTGTAAAAGAAGAGGTAATGATGTGACAGCTGATTATTTTGCCTCATACTGCAGCTGACCATAGCAAAATACACTTTGTACAAGGACACAGGTTTTTTTCATCTGCAATACCACTAATTTTATTAAATTTCTGTAAATCTCATATTTCTCAGTTTTTATTAATTTTTGCATAAGTAACATATTAATATGGCGTTGAAATCAATATTGCAACAACATTGCTTTTGTGGAACACTGATAGCCTTTGGACCCTCACCTTAACACAAAATTCTCGGAAAGAAAGTAGTTCCATTGGTACCCTTAGGACAGTTTTTAGTGGTATAAAATGAAGATTGTCTGTTTTTGTGTAAATTAACTGGAAAGGTGCTAGAAGTAAGATCAAGTTCCCACCTCAATGAGTTTGTAAGTCCTGATATCTTCTGAGTACTCTCCCATATATTTTGAATATTGGATTCTGGGATCACATAATGTATTTATTATGAAGCAAAATGGTTTGACAGCCAACTTGGTGTTTGGTGTAAGGATGTGGTTTTGATTGTGTGCACCTTCCACATCATTACAAATTTGTCCTGTGACTTTTTCCTGAAGGTGTGCAGGGATTATGGATTTTAGCTCTCTTGCAATGTGTGCTGATTTAGTTGAGATCTTATTTATTTTGTTTCTTGTATATTTTCTTGGGTGCAACTGAATAATCCACCTTTAAAACTTGAATCATCTACTTTCTGTACTGTTTGCTTAAAAAAAGATATGAAAAAAATCTTTTTTGTGTTTGGTTTGTGTCTTCTGTTCTTACTGTGTAATGAGTAAAGTAAAAACCAAAGTAACAAACCTTTCAGTTATTTCAGAAATAAGTGCAAATCCTTGTTTTTATATATTTAAAATATCCTTTATGGAAAATAAGGACAAAGCAAGCTTGAAACATTAAAGACTAGAAACTAAGCTAACTCTACACATCACTAGAGTGATGTCCTAAAAGTGACAATCCTAAAAGGCAAGAATTACATGCAAAACCAGGAGATGATAATGGTAAGCAAAAATACAGTGCTGAGGTTATTGAAAGTGTCTGTAAATATTTCCCATATGATTAAGAGAAAATGAAGAGGCTACATAGCCAAAGAATACTATAGACACTTGATGATTACTGACTGCTTCGGGGGAAGATGCAGGTGTTTATCTCTGTTGAAAGTAAGGTCATTAAACGAAAAAAATATCTGCTAGATGGAGGTAGAAATATTAATATGTGGGTATGAGAAATTAAATCCTTTATATACATATTCTGACCCAGAGGCAACAGTATTAGGAGTAGAAATTAGGTAATGCTGCTGATCTTAGAATTAAGTGGTTTAGTATATTACTCAGGTAAAGAATCCTAACAAGTACTGTTGGTGGGAATAGTTTACAAAAAGAAGTTTAAGTAACTTTTATAATGTCTCAAATATGTAGGCAAAATCATTATGTTTAATTTCTGCATAGTAAGAACTGAGAAGTTAGAGACAAGAACTCATCTTGTTCCAAGAAAATGCTTTTTTTTTTTTTTTTTTTTTTCAATTTGAAGAATGCAACAGCTTGTGGAAGTCATGTAAGAACAGAATTGCTGGTGCAAAGACTCAAGGGTAATTTTGGAAGGAACCAAGGCTGTGTCACAGAAAAGAAATTGAAGTGATTAAATATTTGCTTACACAAATGATTGCAACATTATAATGTATATTGAAGTACAGCTTGTGTGAGAATGATAAAAGTTATGTTTCATGTCTGCAGACCACTGTTTGACCAGGAAATAATGTGGTTAAGAATTAGAATCTGTGCAGGTTGAGACTCCTGGATCTAAATCATGTTATATTTCCTTTTGGCATGATTCAAACAGATCAATGAGCATAATAGTATGGGTAGTAGGGGATTTCTTGCTCCACAAGTTTTCTGTGATCACTGGCACAAATACCAATCACTATCTTAGTAATGATTGGTATTCTGAGTGGGTATTTCAAGAGAAGGTGAACAATCTTTTCTTAAGCAATCTGTATTTCTGACCTGTTGTGGTTGATAACAACCGTACAATAAGTGTGCAAGGAGAATACAATTCCCAATCAATATGGAGCTGTGGCTGAAGTCTAATGAAATTCTCTAGACAGACAAATTTTTAAGTAACAGCCAATTTTACTGGCGATTCAGTAACTGGTGATCTGAAACAATGGTAGCATCTTGAATTACATTGAATAGAAGCAGTTGAGAGTAGTTAAAATGAACTCAAATTATAATTTGTTGGAGTACAATAAAGCAAAAATCAGAATTCTAGAGGGTTTGGTAATCTGAAAAAGACTTACTTGTTCCTCTGCACAATGTTCCTCTACTCCAGACACAAATCTTGTTCTAGCTTCCAAACATTACATGTTGCAAACCACCACCACTACTACTACTACTACTACTACTATTACTACTACTACTTCTACTACCGAGTTGACTTCAGGCAGTTACTTGAAAGGAAACTCTATTTTCTGAAGAAAAACTGGATTCTGACAGAAAAATCTTTCAGGAAATCCTTAGTGATGAATTCCATGTTAAAGTGGTATTTTCAGAGAAGTAGGAAGGAGGGAAAGGCAACAAGAAAGCAAATCTGAAAAATTTAATAGGATATACCACTGCGACCCTGCTAACTGGTGTTTACCTTTCTTTTGAAGTCTGTCTCAAGACATTTTCTAAAATAACTAATATTGGTACATCATGAAAAACACTTAATATTTTAAAAAAGAAGGTAGCAGTGTTCATCATGGAGTTCTAACCTCTTCAAGAACACTTTTTAAATTACTTTGCATCCTAATAGGAAGGAAGGATGACAGAGTCAAGGGTGGGGTAAAGGTGATTCTGTTTCTCCATATGCTTAATTCTTTGCTGTCAGGATATCTGTCTTTTCCATTATTTTGCTTATAGTTCTCCACATATTGCAGCACTTAATGGGAAATAGTTTTATATATTTAGAAAAAGGGACATTGACAGCATTAAATAGTGGATACATATAACCTTATTCACATCATAGGTAGCACAGCCTAAATGTTTGCTTAGCAAAATATTTTAAAAATGTACAACAGATCGATAAAAGTTAAGAAAAGTTGAAATTCCACTTGTATCTGTAGGTTATCAGCTGCATGTTTTTCTGTGTTATTTTAAGACAAGGAATACACCCTACATAAATATTTGTAAAATATATTTATTTTTCCCGGTACCGGAAAAAAACTGAACATGAATAAATAAGTTCAATTTTTTAAAAAAAAACAACCAACAAAACAAGAACTCCTGACCTTCTAGTGACTTTTCCAAAAGAACCAGTAAAATATTACTGACATATCTGTTGGTACTAAAGAGGAACAAAGGACCAGTTATGACAGACTTTTAGTCATACACAAAAGTAGGTCAATTGTTTCTAAGATGGAAAGTCATTAAGGATCATGTGACATTCAACATTATTTCTGCCTTGGTGTTTTTGGAAAATACGTAGAGTGTTGGAGATTTCCTGAAATTCTGTTAATCTGGCAAGCAAAACATTTGGGACTTCTAGGTGGTAGAATAACTGAGTGCTAAAGTGAGAAAATTATTTCCTGCAAGAGCAATATGTCTTTGCAAATTTATTTCTGGTTGTAACGTCATTGTTTTCAAATTAATTGTGAAGACATAATTGTCTGCAAAATGAAACACAAATTTGACTGCTTTGACAGTGGCTATAAAACAGACATTGACTAACACAGCGAGCTGCAATCACAAACTTTGCTCACGGAACTGTAGTTTGTAAAATTGAAAGGCATTTTGCTGAAAACCTTTCCACTGGAGACAGTAAGGGTATTTAATCAATGCAATCATTCCTGTCCTCAAAAAGGATGGAAAAGAAGACTTGGGGAGCTACAGACCAGTGAGTGTTACCTTTGTTCCTGGGAAGATCATTGCACAGATCCTCATGGAAGCAATGTTCAGGTACATAAAAGACAAGCAGATGACCCAAGACAGTGAGCATGTTGTCACTAAAGGCAAGTCCTGCCTGACTGATCTGGGTTGCCTTCTGTGATGGAGTGGTGGAAAGGTGGCAATGTTCAACAAGGAAAGATTGACTAATTCCACCGACTTAGTGTTCTGTAAGGCCTTCAGTATGGTCCCTCAATACATGCTTAAGACATGGATTTGAAGGGTAAACTATTTGGTGGATAAGGATTGGCTGGATGGACACGGACAAAGAGTTGTGGTCAATGGCTCCATGTTCAGGTGAAGGCCAGTGATGAGTACTGTCCCTCAGGGCTCTGTCTTGGGACCAAAACTCTTTAATAACTTTTTCAATGACACAGACTGTGAGATCCAGTGCAGCCTCGGTAAGTTTGCAGATGACATCCAGGTGAGTGGTGCAGTGGGTTCTCATGGGTCCACTTCTCAATTTGGCATCCTACCCTTCAGGCTCTACTTCTCAATGGTTTCTTCTCTACGTGGCCTGGCAAGGATGCACTGTCTTAGGAGTGAGATCACTTAAAAAAAGTTTTTTTGCTTGGTCAGAGGTTTATCACATGATTTTAGAGATCACAGAATCCTAGAATATTCTGAGGCAGATGTCTGCCTTCTGCACATTGCTGCAGCAGTGTTCAAGGCCAGGTTGGATAAAGCCTTGAGCAACCTGGTCTAGTGGGAGATATCTTGCCCAAGGCAGGAGTGGTTGGTACTAGATGACCCTTAAAGTCCCCTCCAATCCAAACCATACTATAATGCTGTGATTCTATTCCTTTTTGATTAGATCTACAGTTGTGGGATGTTTAAAGTTACAATTTGTGACTGTATTTTGGGTAATGACAAAAGTATAAAAAACATGCTTAATGTGCTTAACACATGAATGTAGATACCACAAGCCCTGAAAAAGCTTACCATGTGATATAAGAAAATATTATATAATATTATAATATAATATTATATATTGTTATAATAATTGTAACAAAAAAGTGAAATGAAGTAAAAGCAAAAAATATACAAGCAAGGGATATCAGCATTACTGCAATTTCTTCCCCCTTATTAGGGAAAAAACATCACTATTTGATTTTTAGTTATTTATAGAGCATATGTCTAAAATAGAATTACAATCAAATTATGAAAATAAATAAAATCATCAACAGATTAAGAAATCACTAATCTTATTGAAAAGTTTATGTAGACTTTTTTCTGAAGAGTTTTATTTAAATTGTGATGTAAAAATGCTCTATCATTGTTACCATCAAATCAAGCCATAGACCTTTTAAAACAACTGTGACATTTGCAATTAGCAGCCTAACTTTAAATCTGGAAGTATCTGGTACCCATTCAGCACCGACTTTCAGCAACATTTCAGTATCATTGTAGCATAATACTTGGAAAGATTTCTGAAGCATAAGCTGTCTGTCATGTGTGATCTACTCAAGAAAAACTCAGAATACTGAGCTGAACAAAAACTGGATTTTAGTAAAGCATTTCAAAGGAATAACTACATCTAATGAGACTGAATAACTCTCAAGGATAAATAGTTTATAAACTGTCTGACAAAATAGACTTTGGCCTAGAAGAAGCCTTGTATATTTTCATATTTCATTTGATGCTTCTGCTTGAAGCCCTCAAAACATTCAAGTATTCTCTCTGGAAAATACGAGTAGGGAAATATTATTCACTATTTAGTCACTAGCATTAATACAAAATGTTAAACTATGGTTCATATTTGAATCAAAATTTTTAGGTTGTGTAATAAAAGCTCCTCTGCATGCCCACAAAGGAGCATAGACAGACACCATCAGTATTTGAGAAGTCAAATAATACCCAGCTGCAGCTACTCCAGGGCCCATTCCAGGGGCCATCAACCTATCAAAAGAAAGGCCTATTTACAGAAGCTCAGCAAAGCACAGGAACATGTGATTACAGACAGAAACAAAAAACACAGACTCAGAACAGCTTGTCTGGGTCCTTCCAGAGCTGACCCAGGAGACCTTCAGCTTCCATGTCTAGATGTGAAACCCACCAGCATGAGTCATCAAGAGCCATCCTCTCGATTACCTTTGGGTGATTGTTTTTTAGGGGTGTGAGACACATTATGACATGGTGGAGAAAAGTGTTTCAGGATTGCACCAGACTTACCATGGTATATTTAGGGGAGAAGCCAAAGGTAGAAAAATAGAGGGACTTGGACGATTGCAGGAGAAAGAATCTTGGGAAAATAGAGGTTGGAGGGGATAAATTGATTGATCTGCTTGTCTGACCTTCCCCTATCCTATTAATAAATTCTGTCTTATTAATAAATTCTATCTTATTAATAAACTTGGGCTGGGACTAGTAAGGCCATGCAGACATGGTGACAGTGATTAGAGTGAGTGTAGGGATGTGAGTGAGTGTGTGATGAATGAGCTGCACCAACTGGTGAGTACGTGAAGGGACTTGGAAGCAGGGGTGGTGGAACTCAACAGTCAGCTCTGATGTGAGCATGCCCCTGTGTCTCTAAGGGTGAGAACACATGGGTGTCTGCTACAGTCCAGGGAATCTTGGCCAACTAGTGTGTGTATGTCTGTGAATGTGTGTCTGTCTGTGTGTGTTCCTGTTCATCTGTCTTTCTGTCCAGGTGCTGGCAAATAGAGAGAGTCCGATTCACATTGCAAATGAGGCTATTTAGCTCAATTTTCTTGTACATTGTATAAAAGTGAATGCACTATTAATAGACATTCCTCCAATTTTCAGCAGATAATTTTAAATAAAATGCTAAGTCTGCAGTTTTCTTCACAGCATTTCATTCCTAAGTTTTTATCAAAGTATTTTTTTTTCCCTCAATTCAATCTTTGGGTATATTTGGTTTAGAACTTGTAAATACAAGTTCATTGATTAAAATTAAAAATAGGCTTAGCTCTATAAACTTCAGCAAGATTGCTGATCTGGAATAATCCCTCTAAATAAACAGTTTCAGACTCAGTCATTGCTTGGTAGCCAGGTCTTCAATGTCTAGCTGTACTGAATGCCCTTAAAGGATTTACTTTTAAGAGGTGTTGATCTGGACTTCTAAGTGTAGCCTCTTCTAGGTATTTGGAGGTTTTTTTCTGGACTCATCTGTTACTAGTTTTAGGCTCTGTGTCTCTGACAAGTTCATTCACTCCTTTTCTTGTCATCTCGTAGTCTTTCCCAAACAGTTTCTTTTACAGTGCTAGCCTCCTGCTGGAGCATTCTTTGGTCTTTCCTCACCATTTTGAGTCTTCTCTGTTCCTCTCACAGCTAGACATAGTTTCTCTCACCTCCTTCATTCTTATTTCTGATATAATGTTCATTATTTTCTATGTCAGTAAATTTCTGTTGTCCAAAAAAAATTTTGGTCTCCAGCACGTTCAAATCAGACAATTTCCATTCCAGGAGTGATGTGCATTGTTGTTGAAAATTGGGCTTTTTACTTCTTTCGTTCTTGTTTTTGTTTTGGTGGTGATTTCAAACAAGTTTCTGAGGAAGACACAGTGAGTAGTGAGACTCCACAGTGAAACATTGAAGGGGGCATGTAAACAAGCAGGTGATGCTGACAACAAGAAACAAGTAATATTTGCTTTTCCTTCCTTTTCCAAGTGGACCACAATCCAACACTTCTCTTGGATGCGGAAGTACAGGACAAATACTTAGAAAGCTCAGGAAGATTAATTTGTTTGTTTTTGAAAGTAATTTACTTTGTACTGTACACTTCTACCAAATGACTTTTCCAGTGCTTCACTAGCATCGCAGAGAATATATTTTTCCTAATATCTAATCACCTTTTCTCTTTTAGTTTGAAACTATTTCCTTCTCTTTGTGCAAAAACAGATCAAAGAGTTGAAAATATAAAATGTTCCACAGATGTAATAAAATTATATTTGTCATTAGAAAAGCACTAGTTTTAACAGATAGGGAGCCTAACACTCATCAGATTTCTTGTTAGCAAGAACCTCTACAGCCCTACAGCTTCCAGTTTGACAAAAGTAATTTGGAAATGTTAGAGATTGGATATGCTGTGATTTTAGGGTCTGTCCTAAGGTGGTGGGGACCTCCCCACGACATAGGAAAAAGGAATAGCCTTTTTCCTAGGATTTTTTGAGAGTTGGAGTCAAAGGTGGGTACTTATCCAAGAAAAAAATTGTGCTGAAAAAAGTCAGCACGAGTATTCAAATTTTCTGAGCTTTCAGTGTGAATTTGATAGCTTCAAAACTAGTTCACTAGCTTTATTCCAAGGCTGTTTCTATCTGTCCACATTTCACCCTTAGGCTTACAGGGAAACCCACCTTATACATGGAAGATGCTCTACAGAAATTAAACTATGGCAGTGCCAATATTTACTCTTAAATGGATAGTCTTAAGGTATCACTCTAAGATGCTTGTTACTTTGAAATTTGTTGTTTGTTTGTTTGTTTTTTTAACTACCCATACTTTGCCTCACTATTTAGCAACATTTCCACAAAGAAATAAAGCCCTGGCCATATGATGCTCACAGACAGGTTTCTGTGAATGTGGAAGCAAAAGGTGTGATATTTTAAAGGCAGCCTTTCAGGACAAATCTAAGTCTTCTGGTTATTGAAACAGAATTAAATTTCTTCATATCTGTTTCTTAAGATGCACTAGGAGGTGGGATCTACCATAATCCTTTGAAGAAATGTGTCTTCCAATGGTCTACTCATTACAAATGAGAACTCAAATGATCAGTCTAAAACTTGTGCATAAATTTGAATAACTTCCTTACGCTTGTTGCAACATCACCGTGACTATTTTTATTCTGTTGCATTTGTCTGTTTGCTAGTGTAGAAATTACAGTGTTTATAAGTTCCCCAGCATTTTTTTAAGTAAAGAGACCAATGCTGAGTAACGGAAAAAAAGTGTGTTCATGACCAAAAATTCCAATTAGTTTTGGCTGAAAACACTTGCTCAGAAGAGACTTCTGTTTATATGAATAATGAAGAAATACTGTTCTTCAGAAGAAAATTAGTATGCACATGAGTCCAATGACATTTGTTTAATAATGTGATATTAATGAAGAAATGATCTGCCTCCTGTTTTACAAAGTTTTTATTCAGTCAAGGAATTGATGAGCAGAAACAATGCCATGTTACTCATATGACTTATTCACACAGCACAAATGATGAATGAAATAGAGTCAAAGAAATACAGTAACCAAAGTGAATAGTTTGCAGTAGACCCCTGGGCAGATATGTTCACATAAACTATTTATGGTGAAATGAAGAATACACTCAGAAAATAGACTGTTCACAGATCATCGAAGAGTATTCAAAAACCCTGAGTTCTCTGAGTAATTCTTTTGTCATATATAATTTATTATGGAAAAAGAAATTCCCTATGGAATATAATCACATTTATCTAGTCAGTATTGGGGAGATAATCCATAGAATGGCCATCAGTAAATGATGTAACCCTTATATATTTCTTTTCACACAGGCGTTGTAGTCCGGTCATAGCAATACACAAATGCTGAACTTTTTGGCAGATGAGAAATTATTTTTGCTGCATGTTTATAGTTGTCTAGAAGTGTAGTTTATTCCTGAAATATGCAGTAATGACACATTTCCAAACCAAGAAATAATGGATCTCAGCAGATCTACTTTTTTATTCGTGTTCAGTGTAACATGAAGATTAAGCTACAGACAGGTAATCAGTAAAATGGCAAGTCTTTTAAAATTTTATTCTGTCCCAGGATATAGTTGTGAATGAACTTAAAAAAAGAAGAAGATAGATTGTATTTTTGCTCTTCCATTAATCTTCTACCCCCTTCCCACTCAAAAAGACCATATTTATAAAAGCTGATGATTGAAGTAAGAAATGAGGAATTAATGATTCTTATTCTATTGAAGGTGATTTTTAGATATATAAATAAATAAAATAAACAAATAAAAATTCTGAACAATTAGATAAGAAATTACAGGAAAGCCTTGATGTCTTGTTTTGGTTTGGTTTTTTTTTTTGAGTTTTGTTTTTTTTTTAATGCATTTAAAGCGTATTTCTGCTCAAATTCAAATGAAATTTATTCTAATCTTGATATCAGAATTTTTTCTCTAAATTTTTGAGTGAGATAACATTTGTTTCCATACATGAATTTTCAGTCAAGTTGACAGATGTTAAAATATCTTTTTCCCACATGAGGGCATCAGAGTTGTTCCAACACAATATGTGGAAGCCACCTTCTTATGCTATTTAGATTCCTATTTTCAGAATATTGTATGCATAGTAATCCTTGACAATTATCTTCAGATATTTCTATCAGACTCTTCTTCTGTTGCAAAATGGTGTGATCAAGATCTCTGTGGGTCAAATTCAGTTGACAGCATTCATGGGTTTATAATAATTGGATGGCAAGGTGCTGTTTGATTTATATGTTAATCAATAATAAAATAGGCTGTAATCAGAAGAGGGTTCCCATGAAACAGTTACATAGCTAAGTTACTGCATTTTACTCTTTAAATCTCACAATTAATGGAAAGGTGAGGCAGTGGAGGGATCCAAAATCAAGTAACATGCCTTTTTGCCATTTTCTTCCTGTCAGATCTCCCTGAAGTTAATATATATATAGGAAATTAATTATACCTCAGGGATAGAATAATAAAATAATAAAATTTATTTATCCCTCCCCCCCCTTATTGTTGTTATCAGTGTTATCTATATATGCGCTCTAAACAAAATTATTTTCCAGATGTGATGCAGTTGAATTTCATCATTAAGACTGTGCTTTAATTCAGCTATTATTTTGTAGAAATGTTTAAGTGTCTTGCATTTCTTCTCAAAAATTATAGCATGCTTTCCCTTTAGATACGGGTAAATATGATCCAGAAGATCCTTTCCAGAGGAAGATAGATACCTTCCCATAGCAACATAACACATTATTTAACCTTTTCCATATAGTTATTCTTTTGCACCTTAAAATTATTTGATGAAAATGTGACTAAACAAGAAGGTAAATTACTAGTCAGGCTGCACTTCCCAGATATAATATAAATACTTCATTTCATAATGTTTGGGTTCAGCAAATAGCTGGAAGAGAATGTTTGCCCAAATGAAGTTTGGATCTGGATATGCATATCCTCTGGGCTTGGACATGCTCGGATATCAAAGCTGAGCTTATTTCTAATGTAAATTGATTTATGAAATAGTACTTGAAATAAGATTACCCTGTCATTAATTAATAGTATTTTCCTATAGAAGCAAATAATTGGACCTCTGCTTAAACTCAGGAGCGCTAGCTTTTCAATACCATAAATCAAAGCAACTGAAATTAATGATATTGTTCATTTCCTCTACTGCTTTTTGGTTACAAGGTTATAGGAAAGTAGAGTTATGCTGAAAAAGGTTACATTCATTGGAAGGTAATAAATTAATCTTAAAGATCTATATGCAAAACAAATTCTTCTGAGATATACTTACAGTACTTAAAAAAAAACACCAAATTTTTTTAATCAGAATTGATGCATTTCAAGAATGAACATTGAAGAACAGTTTGATAAAGAGATGAACCTTCTCATTACCGAAGGTTTCCTTCATTTTCTTCCCCAAAGCCTTCATAGCTTCAACATTTCCAGCTTATTATGTAGTTCAGCTTTATTTGCTAGAGTCCTTGCACCTGTGTGTGTGTCTGAGGAATATTTGTTTGGGTAGAAAAATATGAATCAAAACTCACTGATTAGAAATGGTTGAGTAGATTCCCAGTGTATTCTCTATGCCCTAAGACACATGAATTTTTTGTATTTTATTGTTTTTACTGATTCTTCAATCAGAATCAACAGATACTCTGCGACAAGCTGAGTAAAATTAAGGCACAGAGTAGTGTAGCTTTTTATACAGCAAAGTAGCAGCTCTTGCTGATACACTTAAAAATCCCCTCAGGTTTCCACTGAGGCAGACACCTATTGATTTCTTTGTTTTCCACCTTCACGAGTCATAGATTTTCCTGTCTATCTCTAAGGAAAGAATATAATCAAACTAATTATATACTTAATTTGAAAAACCGAAAAGGCAACAGGTAGCAAAAAATGTTTACAACGTGTTAGATCAATAGATGCTTGTGTAAATACTTCGGGTTTTTTTTCAGTTTATTGAAAGTATCCCAACAAAGAGTTAACTAACTGTCTTCTCAGCGTAGTCAAGTTTCAACTATAGAGCTAGAAGGGTGAATATACAAACTTTACAGTTTAACTTGTTGAAGATAGAATGTGATGTTACTATCTCCAATTTTCTTAATTTAATGTTTAGAAAAAAGCCAGGGATTTGGATCTAATGAAAGGCTTAGAACAGAGGCTGAGGAGAGTCTTTTTTTCAGACTGTTAGAACTCACAGACCTATTTTATTATAAAATTGTCTCCTCTCGGAGTTTCCAAGTATTAGAAAAAAATCAATCTGCTAATGACATTGGCTGCAATACTGGTGAACTGTCCACTTAAGGTTGAAAAAAAGTCATCATGAGAAAATAAGATGAGGGTGGAGAGATGTACCTGTAAGATGCATCATTCTACTTTGTGCCTAAAACAGTAAAAATATGAAAGCTATAATGAAGGCAAATGGAAGAAAGGCAAATGATAAGAGGTAGAGAAATGGCAAATGAAGGAGAAGTGTTAAATTGAGGTGGCCTATACTTACACTGAAGAGAACCTTACACTATGAGAATTAGTGAATGGAAAAACCCCCCCACATTCTGTAGCTAGCATACCCTAAAAAGGGATGTTTATCATGTCCTAAAGATCAAGTGAAACTTATTACAGTTTAAATTCACAACAGGTTTTTATTTTTAGTTTTATAACCTATAGCTGTGTTTGAAAACCAGGAAAATGGAGAAAATATGGCAAAACAGGAAAAGAAGACAAGATAGGCTATACAAAAACATGTGCTAATTCCTTACAAGGAATTCCAAACATGATGCACGTCTTATATTTTAATGTTTTGTAATTTAAATAAATAAATAAATAATTCTTTTATTCTTATTTTTTAAACTTTTTCTGTTTGACCATGTTCTTAAACTTGTCCTATTCTAGTATAGCTCTTCTGGTAAGTCTTTAGGAGTGACATAAGGATGTAAAAATATTTCGGTATGTGTTAGCACAGAAACAGACAGATAAAACACTTTCTCTCTTTCTGAATTAAGTTTGCAGTCTTTACTTCAACACCTCTAAAATATTTGAGACTTCAAAAGTGGTGTGTGGGATGTAAAAGGGCTAAATTAAAATACAGTGAATGCTGTCACTCAAAAAACCTGGTTATGATCAGACTCAGATGCAAGACTGAAAATACTTGTTCACAAAAATTAGTTTACTGGGCATGTAAAGTTATACTATCTGAAGAAACTTCCATTCCAATAAAATGCATTCAGGATGGTTCTGCAGTTTATGAAAAGAATGACATAGGATGTTCCAGTTAAAGAAGACTAAACTTTGCTACAGCCTGGTGCTCTACATGGTCATCAAGTTTCCATTGACTTCATTATTGCTGGAGTGTCAGGTTATCCTGTGCTTTCTGTCTGATCACCCTGTGTTAAACCTGAATGGTTATAAAGGAAGACATCCGTTCTACGTAAATCTAAATATGCCTTTCTTTTTTTCTAAAGTTCAAGGTCCAATAATTATGCCAAGGCTACAATTTGTCTACCAGCTTTCTTCCATGTATGTATCTTTACAAAATAGTGGTTCCTTCCTGCCAGACTCAAAACTGCATGTTAAACAGGGCTTGTTTCAGCAGGCAGAAAAGTAGAGATATGTGCAAGGAACAGGGAAGTTTTACTCTGGATGTTGTTCTCAGCCGGCCCAAGAAACCTCAGCAAATATTTGAATATGGAGTAGCCATGAACCAAACAGCTCCTTGATGGTCCTTATACAAGATGTGTTGCATGAGGATATGATGCTTTAAAAGGTGACTCTGTTTTTCCTTCCCAGTTAAGACTATCAGGATGCATTGGAGAGGCTTTCTGGATCCAGATCTCTCCTCTTGGTGCCTGCATTTCTGGTCTGCCGATCAATATTTTATAGCCTAGCTATGTTCAGTTAAATAAATTAATTAATATCTGAACTGTTTTTCTCACAAATTTATGTATCCTTTTTCCTGTCTAAAGCTCAGCATAAAGGAAGATTGATTCTTCAGGGCTTGATTGTTTCAAAGTGATGGGCTACACCTTTGCATCTGCTCATGATGCACCTAACTTATTGTTGCTTTTAGTAACAGTCCTTCTTGACTGTGTGATTCAGAACATCTTTATCATTTTCTTTGTATAAATAATTAGCTGAAAAGATTCACACAATATTTTCAATTAGTTGCACAACAGTTCTTGTATTGCTTTTCCTTTCTTCTTGTTTCTCTCTCCTCTTCTCATTCTTTCCCTTTCTCTCACTTTCTGCTCAAATAAATGAATCCATGAAGGTGGAATGTAAATTGCAACAAACTCAATAATATAAACAAACAATGAAATCCCATTTACAATTTTGTTTCTAGTATTTTGTGAAGGAAGTAGAATGTGTGATATACACATTCTCACGTGACAAAACAATCTTTTAAATGGCATTTATAAGAAATCCTTCATTAGGGTCCTATAGTGCCACTGTCTTCTTCCCTATCTCTGAGCTGCAGAAGGGCATTTTATGCTGAAATATACCCATCTGCTCATTTTATTTGTAGCTTGCACCCTTTTGTCTTTGCCATTCTCAGGAAATGACTAAGCCTGACACAACCTGGGTAACTCTACCTTCTTTTACCTCAAATGATAATAATGTTTTCTCTATTTTATTACAGTCTCTTGAGATTATGGCTGATTTACATATTCTCTAACACTTAATTAACGATGTCACTTTCCCAGTGTCTTGAAAACAGTTTTCATTTTTTTCCTCAGCAGGCCTGCAACAATTACCTCCCACATTTTCTGCTGCAGTCCGTTTTATTACTTTAATGACAAATAATTGGACAGATTCTGAGTAATGAGGGTGAGAGCCAAAGGGCTATTGCATAGGAGATGACTGCTTGTTACAAGACACTTTTAGTGGTCTCTAAATCAGATAGACAAGTAGAGTAATGACCATCTTGCAGTAATGAGACACAATTAAGAATCGCTGCAGCAAATGACACAGCAGTCCATTGAACAATAACCTTCCTCTTCCTTTTTCCAAAGAAGATCGAAGCTTAATTATAGCATCACCATTTGCAATGCTATAGTTAAAGTTGTGTCAGCATTTCTGTTATAAACCTGCTACTTTCAAGGGTTTATAACTCAGATGAAGAAAAAAGTCTGCTTTGGGCTGGAAATTTCCTTGCAAAGACTTTCAGTTTGTTATTTAATTTTTATGATTCATTTATTTATTTTACAAAGTGAACCAGCTCCATGCCTGCTCTAAATCACAGAATCACAGAACACACTGAGTTGGAAGGATCATTGAGTCCAACCCTTATGCTGACACTGGACAACCCCAGAGTCATAGCATGTGCATGAAAATATCATCCAAATGCTTCTTGAACTCTATGAGGTTTGATGCTATGACCACTCTCCTGGGGAGCCTGTTCCAGCACAAAACCACCTTTTCTAATATCCAATGAAATCCTCCTCTGACACAACTTCAGGCCATTCCCTCGGGTCCTGTCACTGGTCACCACAGTGAAGAAATTAGTGTCCGCCCCTTTTCTTCTCACAAAGAAGTTGTAGACTGCCATGGGGTCTCCTCTCGGTCTTCTCCAGGATGAGCAGACCAAGTGACTTCAACTGCTCTTCATATGGCTTCCTCTGAAGGCCCTTCACCATCTTCATTATTATCTTCACCATCTCCTTTGGACTCTCCCTAATAGCTTAACATCTTTCTTGTATTTTAGTGCCCAAAATTGCACACAATAGTCAAGGTGATGTTGCAGAGCAGAATGGGGCAATCACTTTCTTCAACCAGCTGGAGATGCTTTGCCTGATGTCCCCCCCGACATGGTTGGCTCTCCTGGCTGCCAGGGCGCTGCTGACTCACATTCAACTTGCCATTCACGAGGCCTCCCAGGTCTTTTTCTGCAGCAATACTTTCCAGCATCTCATTCCTCAGTATGTACACAGATTCAGGGTTGCCCATTCCAGGTGGGGAATCCAGTACTTTCCCTTGTTGAACCTTATATGGTCGGTGATTTCCCAGTCCTCTAATTTGCTGAGGTCTCTCTGCAGGGCCTTCATGCCTCTGGGGCAGTCAACAGCTCCTCCCATCTTTGTGGCATCTGCAGATTTGCTCAGTATCCCTTCCAGTCCTGTGTCCTGTGTACATTTATGAAAATGTTGAAGAGCACAGGGCCTAAGATTGAGCCCTGTGGAACCCAACTAGTGACAGGTTACCAGTCTGATGTCACCCCATTTACTATTACCTGCTGTACTCAACCCATGAGCCAATTGCTCACCCACCACATGATTTGTTTATTCAGCTGCGTGGTAGACATTTTGTCCAGCAGGATCCTGTGAGAGACAGTATTGGAAGCTTTCCTGAAATCCCAAAGGATTACATGAACTGGCTTCTCTTGATCAGCTAGGTAGGTTACTTTGTCATCAAAGGAAATCATGTTTGATAAACAGGACCTTCCTCTAATAAAGTTGTGCTGGCTGTGATCAATTATTACATTGCCTTCAGGTGTTTTCAATACTTCCCAGAATAGTCTTGTCCTTGAGAACTTCTGCAACTTCAGTACCAGGCACTGAAGTGAGACTGACAGGCCTGTAGTTTCCATAGTCCTCCTTCTTGCCCTTCTTGAAAATCATGACAACATTCACCAGCTTCTAGTCAGTTGGGACCTCTCGAGATTCTCAAAACTTCTTAAAAATCATTGAGAGAGACCTTCCAATGACATCAACTAGCTCTTTGAAGATTCTGATATAAATCCCATCAAGACCCACAGATTTGTAGGGATCCAACTGGAGCAGCAGAGTTTCAGGGTCAGTTGAGAATTGACCACATCTTCATGTGACTGAAGCTGGAATAACTTGCATTTGCTGAGGATCTCGTTCAAATACTGTATGAGCCCACATGCACAGAAACCTGATACTGAAGATGAGGAGCAGCAAATGCTGTTTTTGAGAGCAGCATTTTTTGAGGTTTCTTAACATCTCATACATCAGCAGAATAACATACTGCAAAATTTTGAAGTATGATGAAGGTAATTTCTTGTCACAACTACTCAGTCAGCCAACTAGGAAAGATGCTTTCCTAGAATTGTTACTTGAGAATAGAAAAGCACTCTTATCAGATGTAATGCTAAGCGGCTGTCTTGGCCACAGTGTTTACAAAATACTTGAGTTTGAAATTTTTTAGTGTAATGAGAAAAAGTTTCAGTGGAGTGGTTAGACAGGACTTTAAGAGAGCAAACTTTAAGATACTGAGAGGGCTAGTTAGCAGTGTCTTCCAGGAATCTGCTTTTGAGGGCTTTGGGGTCCAGGAGTACTTTAAGAAACACCTTCTAAAAGCTCAGGAGCAAGCAATCTCACCATGCAAGAGCAGTGGAAGACCAGTTTGGCTGAACAGGGAACTCCTCCTGAAGGAAAAAAATTGTATGATCTCTGGAAGTGAGGTCAGTATTTACAGTACAGAGTTGAGGTTCCTATGCAGGAAGAAAACATGACAAGTCAAAGCTCAACTAGAGTTGAAACTGGCCAGCAGTGTTTCAGACAAGAAAGGCTTCAAGCAAGTCAATAACAACAGATGACTAAGGAAAATATTGGACCAATATTTGATGAAGGTGTTCATCTTGTAAGCAGGGATGAAGTCAAAATGAAGACATTAAATACTTTTTTTCTTCAGTCTTTACTATTAAAAGTAAGGACCCTGGGCTGCTCATTCCCAAATCAGAGGATTGTGTGAGCAGTGACCTTCCATTTGTGGATATTGAAATTGCAAACGATGTAAGATCAGTAGAATGTTTGTAAATCTATGGGGTCTGGTGTGATTCATCTGAGGTTACTGAAGGAGCTTGCATCTGCCACAAATCTTGGGATCCTTGGGAGGTCCCCATTGACTGGAAGCTAGACATTGTAATTGCAATTTATAAGAAGAATATGAGGGAAGTCCCAGGAAATTATGGACCTGTTAGTATAAGCTCTGTACATGGAAATTTTATAGGGAAAGTGCTATTGAAAGGCATTTAAACATTAATGCAATCATCAGACACAGTCAACATGGGTTCACAAAGCAAAAGTCCTCTTTAATTTATTTGATACCCCTCTATAATAAAGTCACCTCTATAATAGGGTCTCCAGGCTGCCAAGTTGGGGTGGTAATCTTCCAGGGATGATGTCAGGGATGGCTCTTGCCCAGCCAACCTGGAAAAGGAGGGCAGAAGGGGAATCTTTGACAACCTCCTTGCCCGGTGTAGGGATTGTAGCCCCACCTGCGGCACCTGCAGCTGTCTTCACCCTCACAGCAACAGCAGATCCTCACAGTCCCTAGCTTTAGGGATGGGCAGTGAACAGGTTCCACCATTGTGGGCAGAGAGGTAACTGTCACTCCTAAAGTGATGCGTGGAAGTGAGAGTCCTGCTTCCTTGCCTAGAAGAACGGCCAATCCTTTGAGGATTGGCTACTCTCAGTTTACTCAGCCTGCAAGGGTGAAGTGCTCATCCCAGCTAGCCTTGCTAATCTTGCCCTTGTGAGTGCCTTGGCTATGACCCCAGGACCTGCCCCCACCCAGCTGCCCAGGCAAGGGGCAGCAGGGGAAGGGACAAGAAGGATCATGGCAGCCACTCTGAGGGGTGTGAAGCAAGAGAGGCAAATTCCCTCCGCCACAATAGAGGATATTGAAAGCTGCTCGCAGGGATACAGCTCCCTCTTCACCTGGAGAAGGGACTTCAGGATGGAGAGAGAAAAGCAGCAAAGCAAAAGGGAAGAAAAAGAAACAATATCCTCCTCCTCAGGACCAGGAGAGGGTCTCTGATATTACAGAATCGGACACATCAGGTGAAGAAGAACCAGGTTCTGGCAGTTTTGAAAGCTTAGATGAGACTGTACTTCTGAGGGAAGGGAGAAAGAAAGAAAGGCCCATGGCACTAATACAGAAGAAAGTTAAATTAGTTCTTAAAGCTCTAGAAGCACACAGCACAGTCTCTGGACACAGAAGGACTAAGGGGAGATTTTCAGAATCTGAACCAGTTATACATGTTCCTCTAAGAGAAGCCATGGAATCAAGACCCAAAGTTAATACAGGTTCCATTTAACCTTAACGAATTGCAACAATGGAAAAATACAACTGGGCAATACAACCAGAGAAAGTAGCTAACTATACTCAGAGGGCAATGAAGTAGCAAAACCCAGACTGGTCCAATATTGATACAGTACTGGATACACTACTTGATAAAACAGAAAAAGAGATGGTGCAAAAAGCTGCCAGAACCATGGTCGAAGCAAGTATAATATCTAGAAATCTCCCAGGGACAGTAGATGATTGTTTTCCCCTGTGGGATCCAAGATGGGATCCCAACTATTCAGCCCACTTAGAGAGATGGAGATGGTATCAAGTCTGAGTGGTATATGGGCTCCGAAATGGTATCCCTAAGGCAATGAATTGGTTAAAAATACATTATATAAGGCAATACAGGGATGAATCCCCAACAGTTTTTTTCAACAGGCTAAGAGATGCCATTGTCCAATACACTAATATAGACATTGAGACACCTGAAGGGAAGGCACATATGATCTATCTATTTGTAGGTCAGTCTGCAGGATATATAAGGTGTAAACTGCAAAAATAGAAGATAAGTCAGATGTAAGTAAATTTCTGAATGTAGCTTGGAAAGCGTATCGGAATAGAGAATCGAAGGGGAAGGCAGACACAAAGAGGGATGATAAGCATCACAGGGAATATGAGAGTCAAAAGCCCAAGCCAGAACACAGTGAGAAAGTCATGAAGGAAAAGAATCTACAGATCAAAAGAAAGATATTCTAACTCCAGCCAAATGTGTTTTTTGCAAAAAGGAGGGACATTGGAAGAGACAGCATCCTCTCTTGAAGAACAAAGCATCTCTTCAACTAACTGTGGATGAACTGAGGGGGACCCAAGGAATCTACTGCAGCAGAATTTCTGGTTAAAGCTGAGCTGGGGAAAGACAGTTTTTAGTGGACACAGGAGCGACATTTTCTGTATTGGATACTTTAGAAGGGGAGTTGAGTGAAGACACTGTGAGGGTGGTTGGTGCAGTAGGGCTGATCAAAACAAAGCCTCTCTTTCAGCTTTTGAAATTTAAATTGGGCAAGCATTTGGTAACTCACCAATACTTCTATATGCTGAGCTCTCTAAAGCCTTTATTAGGTAGAGACCTGTTAGAAAAACTAGAAGCAGAAATCAAATTCTGTAAGGGGGGGAGAGATAAGAGTTATAATTCCTGAAACTAAATGCATTGAGACAGCTGCTTTTTTCATACAGGAGAAACAAGATACCTGCAGGGATTGAGAAGGTGTTGACTTCATAGTGTGATATAGTGGCTGTCCTGGAAGGTCTGAGTGAGCAGAGTCTGTCAGGATTGAACTCAAAGAGGGAGCAACATCAGTAAGGCAGAAAAAATATCCTCTAAAGCTAGAGACTCATAATGAATTAGTGCCTATAATGGAAAAATTCTTTAAGTATGGGTTGTTGGCAGAATGTAACTCCACATATAATACCCCCATCCTCCCAGTCAAGAAAAATGATGGAAAGAGCTACCGGTTACTGCAGGATTTAAGGGCAATTAGTAAGATAACAAGAGATGTACATCCTGTGGTGTCCAACCCCTACATACTTCTACCCTGACAGACAACATGGTTCACTATGCTTGATATCAAAGACACCTTTTTCTGCATCCCAGTGCAGGAGGAGAGCCAAGAGAAACTTGCATTCAAATGGGAGAACCCCAAAACAGGGAGGAAAACTCATTTAACCTGGAAAGTTTTACCCCAGTGTTTTAAGAACAGTCCAACCTTATTTGGAAACCAACTGGCAAAAGAGCTGAAGATTTGGAGGAAACAGCAGCTTGGAGCAGTAGTTCTACAGTATGTGGATGACATACTGATCGCTGCCGAAAATTGTGGTGAATGCGTCCATCTCACTGTAAGTTTATTGAACTTTCTGGGTCAGAGTGGATATAAAAACTTGAAAGAAAAAGCCCAAATTGCAAAAGAGGTAGTGGTTTACTTGGGATTTGAGATTTTTCTGAGGGCATCGGTGGCTCAGCATAGGCCAGAAGGAAGCTATCTGTCACCTTCTGGAGCCTCACACCATGGCAGAAATTCGTGGTTTTTTGGGGGATAGTAAGCAGGTGCCTCCTGTGGTTACCCAGTTATGGGCTGCTAATGAAACCTTTGTACATGGCCTTAAAGGAGACTGTAAAAGGGATTATAGCATGGACAGATGATACCACAGTGGCCTTTAAACAGCTGAAGTGCTTCCTGATGTCAGTTCCAGCCCTAGGACTGACAGATTTAACCAAACCTTTGGAACTCATATGGGTGGCAGAATATTGCTTTGGGAGTACTGTTGCAATTCCTTGGCAGCAAATGATGGGCCATGGCTTACTTTTCAAAACAGTTAGATAATGTGAGCCAACAATGGCCTGGGTGTCTAAAAGCCGTGGCAGCGACTGTCATAATGATTCTGGAAGCTTGGAAGTTTACTTTGGGACAGCACATTGTTGTGTGTGGGTACTGCATGCAGTCTAAACTGCACTGCAACAGAAAAGAGCACACTGTTTGTCTTCTAGCAGAATATTCCAGTACCAAGCACTATTATTGGAGCAAGATGATATCATTCTGAAAACAATGTTGGTTATCAACCCTACTATGTTCTTGTCCTCAACATTAACTGATAGTATCCTGAGCATGAGTGTTTGCAGACCATTGAGGAGGTATATTCCATAAGGCTAGACCTGAGGGATGTGCCTCTGGAAGATGGAGATTGAGAGCTATGTACGGATGGAAGCAGCTTCATCCAAGATGGCAAGTAATGTGTCTCCACAGCAGATATAGCAGATACAACAGCGGATAAGGTAATAGAAGCAAAATCTTTGCCTTTGGATGTGTCCTTAAAGAAAGGTGAGCTGATTGCCCCAGTAAGTGCTCTACGGCTGAGCAAAGGATGAAAAGTAAATATATGGGCAGATTCTAAATATGCTTTTAGTGCTGTGCATACCCATAGAGCCATCTGGAAAGAGGACTGCTGACCACTCAGAGCAGTGGGATTAAACATGTGTCCTATACTGGAGAACTAGAAAGTTAATAACACGAGACAAAAACAGCTCAGAGAGGCCAACTGTTCATTGTGATCTCTCTCTCTCTCTAGACATAGANACGGTGAGGGTGGGAGTGTTTGGGGGTAGACATACCCTGCCTGGTATCTGATGGGGGAGAGGAGTAAAGACCAGAAGACTGAAAAAAATGTGTCCCCTCCCCGGCTTGGAGCACATTGGATCAGGAGATAGGAAAAGGGGGTGTGCCTGCATAACACCTCTTCCCCCAGGGCTTAATGAACTACTGCGCTGGAGAGGCATANGATCAACAAAAACAACTAGGAACAATCACAATTTGGAAAAGAAACTACTTTTGTGTCCTCGGGTGCAGTGACGGTGGTGGAGCCACAGAAGCTGATGCACCTCAGAGCACAGAGGTGCAGGTGCTGCCCAGCTGCCAGCAGGGGGCGCCTCCCAGGAGTGATCATTGGGTGAAACAACTACACATGGGCTGGTGGTCCTGGAGGAATATGATGGTATGTGGGCTGATGAGGAAGAGAGGAAAAAAAAATAACTCCTTTCATCTCCTNTGAGGGTGGGAGTGTTTGGGGGTAGACATACCCTGCCTGGTATCTGATGGGGGAGAGGAGTAAAGACCAGAAGACTGAAAAAAATGTGTCCCCTCCCCGGCTTGGAGCACATTGGATCAGGAGATAGGAAAAGGGGGTGTGCCTGCATAACACCTCTTCCCCCAGGGCTTAATGAACTACTGCGCTGGAGAGGCATATGGAAAAACAGACCTTGAGAACAGGCTGCTCTCTCTTTGGGTGTGTGGTGAGGGACAGAGAGATACTCTGCAGTGCTGCCCACTGGGACAGAATTCCGAGATTCAGGGTTCCTTTGGATGTCTCATCAGATAGAGAATGTATGACTTGCACTTTAAAAACACAAATAAGAAAAATTTGTCAGAAGACATCAATGACATGGGTGTGGAGGTCCTGCACATAGCCCTGCTGAGAATCTACATAAAGCCAAGACACAGGGGCAAACTGAATCCCTAAGACATTGTCTATGGCAGACCATACCATACCCCACATACCCTGGGGAGATTCATATGAGAGGGAAAATTAATTTGCAAAATTGTTTAATGGCCTTGAGTTCCACTTTGCAGAAACTTCAGAGATTTAGCCTATTGTCCAGACCTCTGGGATCAGATACTGCTGTTCATCTCTTCTAGCCTGGGGACTGGGTCTACATTAAATGGTGGGAGAATTATCCATTACAAGAATAATGGAGGGGACCATTCCAAGTTCTGTTGACAACTCTCACTGCAGTAAAGTCGCTGACAAAGGACCTTGGATACACTCTTCCAGAGTCAAGAAAGCCTCTGCTCCAGTGTCATGGGATGGCATACGTTTTAAAAACTTTTCCTTTATAAGTCAGATTAAATAAAAAGGCATTTCTGTTCCCACTCCCCTCTACCCCCCCATTTTTTCCCCCCATCCATTTTCTTAGTTTCTCCTTTTGGTCTCTGGTGTCTTTTTTGGAGGGAGCCAGGGGAGCTGGGGGGTTGAGGAGGAGGGGGTGTGCAGGGGGCTGGGAGCGTGGCCCCCTTTTCTCCCACTCCACATTCACCTGAGGGGTTTTCTCCCATGCCATGTGATGTGTGGCGGAGGCTGGCATCAGATCGGTGGTTTTCATGTGGGGAAGGGACCTTGAGGATTCCCAGGGAGGGGCTGCGTGGGGGCAGTAATCCCACATGAACATTACCGGTGGTGCACGTGTGGTTGGACAGGTGGCAGCCATTGGGACAGGCTGAGTGGCTGGGAGGAGGGAGAGGGCTCCGCAGCAGGCTGCGGTGGCCCTGGTGCCCTGACATAGCCCTGGCCTGAGGTGGCTGCTCCAGGCGTGTGGCATGGTAGTGGTGCTGCCAGGAGCAGAGCGGTGGAGCCAAGGTCTGCCCACAGTGCTTTGTGGGGGGCCGGGTAGTGCAGCACATGGCTGCCGGGAATGGAGCTGCTTTTGGGGGCTCTGGCTGTGGATGGTGGCGGTGCCAGCATACTGGGGGCTCAGTGAAGCAGGGCTCGGGGCATGGGGGTGCGAGTGGTACCTGGAGCCCACGCTACCACTGTGGGGATGGTGCCTGGGGGCCCACAGTGCCGGTGTGGTGCCAGGGCAGCTCCCTGCCCTGGGCAGCGCCCTCGCTGCTGTGGGTGCCAGTGGTGGCCTGGCTGGACCCGCGGTGGAACGGCAGTGGCCTGCCTGCTGGGGCACCCAGCGCCCTGGCAGTGCTGCACCTCCGGCCTGGCACCAGGGGTTCGGTATGAGCGGTGGTGGCAGCAAGGGCCATGCTGCTCCTGTGCACTGTCCGTGTACAACCCGCCCTGGCTGGAGTGTTGAGCCGTGGCTGGGGAGGCAGCGGCGGCCACGAGTTCCTGTGCCAATGTGGAGGATGCAGCAGCAACCAGCATGGCAAAGGCATTTCCCAGCGCGATGTTCTTTGCCATGCATTTTCATCTTGGGGTCTTTGGAGGCAGAGCTGGGGCAGAACTGGGGCGGAGCTGGGGTAGGACTGGTGCCAGAAGGACCAAAAGGAAGGCTAGCAAGGCGTTAGTGCCTCCTTTTTGGGTGGGGTGGTAGGGAGCACACTTGTGCTGAAAGTGGAATTCTGGGAGGACCTGAGAACCCTATATAAGCAGAGGAATTCTCAGCCTCGACCTCTTTTCCACGTCTGGAGCTGGTGGAAGAAGGTACTCACTGGCATTTCCCTACAATAGAGTTAGATATAAGTAGTATAATATGTAATGATTTGGGGTCAGAAGGGGGTTGGAAAGGGAAGTCAGGGCCCTGCTGGGACAGAGGGCTAGCATTGAGCAAGTTCTGTAAACACTAGACACGAACATCAGATAAGGGGGACAGAGATGGCAAAACCCAGACATCGCAACAGCCTGGAACAATATCTCAAGGTCTCCTCAAAGAAGATGTGCCTCTCTGCTAGGGGATGATGGTGGTGACAGCCCAGTCCTCAAAGGGATGAGATGGAGAACAGGGAGGGCTTGGAACAGTGGGGCCAATCAGAGCTGTGTGATGCCTGACACTCAGAAGGGGGATATAAGCCCGGGTTAGACATGTGATTGGGGAGTGGGTGATTTGGAACTAATGGTACTGCTCCCTGCCGACAGAAAATAAACATGCCTGCATTTTTTTACGTGGCCTGTGAGTGAGTTCAGTTTCCGTGCATCAGTAACCCAGAAAGTTTGGTAGAGACTAGACAGGATAAATTTCTTGGCTAAGCCTCTAAAAGGGGGAATGATGCCTTGGGTTTTTTTCTGCTTTTTTTGGATTTTGGTCTAGCTGCATATCTTAAATTATACGATTTCCTGTGAGGCCTATTCCTGATTGTTTACATTCTTTTCTATAGATAAGGGGGTAGCAACTCAAAATATAGGCCTAGAACTCCTAGACCTGCTTGAAAGAGGGTGGATCTGGAGTGGGCATGGAGACTCTCCTTGTGTACCTTAGGGACATAGATGTTAAATGAACTTCTGTTGGGTGCTTCAGTGGGTGGTTGCTTTTGAAGGTTATAAATGTAAGGAGATTGTTGTTTTTCTCTCTCTTGGATCATGGGACAATGCCAGCAAAAGCTGCTCTTTTCCTTTCACTTTTCAATTTATGTTGTAGGGTTTTTTTCCTACTTTGATTTTAGGCAATAACACAGTGGATGTAGGGCAAGTGGTGGTTGTAGTTTTTCGCAGATTTTAGGAAGGCTCCTCATACTGTGCCTCACAGCATCCTTCTGGACAAGTTATGCAGTTGTGAGATGAGCAGATACGGTGTGCTGGGTAAAGAACCATTGAATGATAAGGCTCCAGGGATTGTTGTGCATGGGATTACATTGGCTGGTGACCAGGCAATATCCATGTTCCCCATTGTTAAATTCTAGGACCAGTTCTGTTCAATAATTATATAAATTTTATAGATGAGGAAGGTGAATACACCATGATCAAGTTTGCTGATGACACTGCACTGGGAGGTGCTGTTGACTCTCATTCATGGATAACAGTTTTGCAGAGGGATCTGGCTGGATTGAAGCATTGGGTAATCATGAATGACATGCAATTCAACATCAACAAATACCAGATTCTAGGATGGAGTAACAATGGACACAGGTATAAATTAAGAGAGCAATTTATGTCTGGAGATGTAAAAAACCCCCAAAAACATCTGGAGAGCAGCCCTACAGAGGGATCTAGAGGTGTTGATTGGCAGCAACTCAGTGTGAGTCAGCAGTGTGTGCCTGGGCAGCCAGAAGGGCAAACCCCATCCTGGGGTGCATCAGGCACAGCATCACCAGCCACCGAAAGAGGGGATCACCCTGCTGTATCCAGCGTTGGCGTGGCCTCACCCTGAGTCCTGTGCGCAGTGCTGGGCCCCACAGTTTGAGCAGGACGTGCAGGTCCTTGAATGGTCCAGAGGAGGACAGCAATGCTGGTGGAAGGGCGGGGAAGCATGTGCTGTGAGGGGTGGCTGAGGACCCTGGGATTGACTAGTGTGGAGAGAAGAAGTCTGAGGGGTGACCACATTGATCTGCACAGTTTCCTAGGGAGGGGAAGTGGAGAAGGAATTGTTGATCTCTTCTCCCTGGGATCTAGTGGTAGGACACATGGGAAAGGTTCAAAGCTGTAAGGTTCAGAGTAGATGAGAGGAATACTGTTTTTTAACAGGAGGATGATCAAACACAGGAACAGTTTTTCTATAGAGGTGATGCATTCTCCTTACTTATCACTATTTAACAGGCATTTGGACAATGTCCTTCCTAACATGCTGTAATTTTTTCCCTCTCCTCACCTCTCCTCCTCTCCCTGTCTTCCTCCTCCTCCCCTTCCCCTTCCTTCCTCTCCCCTTGCCTTCCATCCTCTGGACACAGTTGTACAGCTAGTTTTCTATCTACCTCATTGTTTGGCATTCAGGTGATACTTCCTTATCTTCTCTGTGAGGATTTTATGGGAGACAGAATTACTGAAGTCTAGGTAGGAAATATGTGCTTCCTTCTGTGGTCCACCAAGCCAATAATTTCATCATAAA
Source organism: Serilophus lunatus (assembly GCA_013399895.1). Lineage (NCBI taxonomy): Eukaryota > Metazoa > Chordata > Aves > Passeriformes > Eurylaimidae > Serilophus > Serilophus lunatus. The sequence continues at coordinate 62,051 of VXBA01002442.1, forward strand.
ACGTTATGACAGAATCACAGAGTAGTTGAGGTTGAAAATGGCCTTTGGGCATCACCTGGTCCAAACTCTCAATGTTTCTGTCTGTGCTCTTTGCCTTTTGTCTTGTGACTGGATAACATTGTAGATGTTGAACCTTCTATTCAAATGTTTATATGTATTAATGAGTTAAGGTAGCCAACGTCCACTGGTCTCCCCTCCAACCATCTACAAAGCCAGTCATTTCATAGTATAAACTTCATCAAATTGGTCAAGGATGAAATATCCTTTGTAAATATGGGCTGACTACTAGTGATTACAGCTTTTCATTCATGTGCCTGGAAGTGGGTTCTGGGATGAGTTGTTTCCTAACTTTCCAATGAATTAACGTGAGGCCGACTAGTTTGTGGTTCCCTGGGTCTTCCTTGCCATTCTTGGACACAGCAGCGACCTTTGCTTTTCTCAGGTCTTCGAGGGCTTCTCACAGTTGCTATGATCATTGAAAGATTATTGAGAGTGACTTCAAAGTGGCATCAATCAGCTTCCACAATATTTATGAGTGCAAGCCACCTACCTGATCCCATGGACTTAGGCATAGGCTTAGAACCAGTCTGTTTAAGTATTCCCTAACTTGTTCCACTTGCACCAGGGGCAACTCTTCCCTGCTGCAAACCAACTTTTAGGTCTCTGGGGCCTGGGTCTCCAGAAAATCAGTTTTGCTAGTGAAGACTAAGTTGAAGAAGGTATTTAGTACTTCAGCCTTTTTCCATGTCCTGTGTCACCGGGTCACCTAACCTAGAGAGCAATGGCCCAACTTCTAACTAATTTTCCTTTTATTTTCTCCTTCTATATAAGCCATTATTTTTGTTTTTGGCATCCTAGCAAATTCAATTCTATTCAGACTTTAGCTTTCCTAACTTCAACCTTAGATGAAATTTGTGTATTCTACTCAGGTTACTCACTTTTTTCCCCACCCTTTGTATGCTTCCTTTTTTTGTTTGAGTTTGTGTAAGGCATGGCTTGTTCATCCATACAGGCCTCCTGGAATTTTTGCCTGACTTTGTATTAGTTGGGATGGAGGATTCCATTAGTTGGGATGGATGAGATTCCATTAGTTGGGATAGATGCTCTTGAGGTTAGAGAAGGTAAGTTTTGAATATTAAGTGGAATTCTTGGGCTTCTCTTCCCTTCAGGAAAAGGAAGAGATTTTCACAAGCAGATTACTAAACAGGTTAAAGTTTTCTCTACTGAAGTGCAGGGTTGTGATCTTTCTTTTCACCCTTCTCACTGCCTGAAGGATCCTAAACTGCTGTCTCAAGGTCCCTGCAGTCAAAGCTGCCTTTCACCTTCTTATCCCCAATGAGTTCTTCCTCATTGATGAATATGAGGCTCAGCAGAATAGTCCTCATTTAGCTTCTGTTTCAAGTGAAGGAGGAAGAAACCATCAGTGTCCTTGAGAAATCTACTAGATTGATATTGTCCTATTGTGCTATCCCACAGCCTGAGGGAGAGGTTGAAGTCCCCTAGGAGGATTAGGTCCTGTGGATGTGCGACTACTGTCTGCAGAGGGCTTTGTTCACTTACTGTTTAGGAAACCTATATTAGACACCCACTATGTCACGTTCAGCTGTCCTGTCTTTAATCCTAACTATGACCTCTGTTTTGGTTCCCCATTCCTCCCCAGGCAGATGTCCAGGCATTGTAGTTGTTCTCTTACAAAGAGGGGAACTCCCCTCCTTTTTTTCCCAGCCTGTCTTTCACAAAAAGATTGTATCTCCTCATTTTAAGACTCCAGTGACAGAAAGCATCCCATCACATCTTCATGATCCCGATAGGACTGTTGCTCTACAAATGCACACAATGTGTATTTGCCATGTTTATTTCCCTTACCACATATATTAGTATATTGGCAATTTAAAAAGGCATATCAGCGTGTCAGATGTCTGCAGAGAGTGTCAGAGATTTCTCCATCATGGTGCCTGCTAAGTGCTTCCTTGTTTCCAAGCAATAAGACCTATTTTTGTTGATTTTGTGAACCTTTACCATCACATCGTTCGAAGACCTTTGCTTAGCAATACTATTTGTCTCTCCATTACAAGATTGCTGCTTGCTCTGTCCCTCACTGCCACTTTTAGTTTAAAGACATTTTTATGAGGCCCACCGTCTCATTGGTGACAATAGCTTTGCCCAGCTCAATGAGGTGTATCCCATCTCTTCCAAGCATTCATTGATCAACAAACAAGGGTCCCATGGATGTAGAACTCAAAACCCTGTTGAAAGCACAATTCTGCAGCTAGTTATTGATTTGTTCTACTAGGTCTCGTTTCTCAGGACAGTCAAGCATGCTTATGCTCATAACATTGCTAAATAAATTATACTTCTCCAAAGTATTAGTTGACAACATAAATTTTCTTTTGTTGTCATATGATATTCATGTATTCTATGTACTGTGGATGATACATTATTTGGATGTACCTGTAAGAGATTGGGCTGGAAGATACAAACTTTGGGTATGCTTAGACATATTGCTATAGACAGTTCTGGTGCTTTTTGCCTCTTTTGTTCCTTGTTTACACTTCTGTGTATATTTAAAAATAGCATTGTACATGTCAAGTGCAAATCATAGACTCATAGAATCATAGACTGGTCTGGGTTGGAATGGACCCTAAAGACAATCTAGTTCCAATCCCCTTGCCTAGATTGCTCAGCGCTCCATCCAACCTGACCTCAAACACTTCCAGGAATGGGACATCTGCAACTTCTATGGACCGTTTGTTCCAGTGCTTCACCATCTTCACAGTAAAGAATTTTACAATAAACTTTTTAAACATAGGTCAGCTCTTTGTGAAGAAGGCAAAATGGCATAATTTTTTTTTTTTTTTCCCAAGGGCAGCTTTGTAAATCACACAGAATATTTCTTCTTTAATCTACAATCTCTAAGAAAAATGATTGTACATGCTGCACTTTCCTGGCTCCTTTAGCAGCTAAAATATAAAACTTGAATCATTTCAAGTGTGACGTGATGCAAATGGTGTTGGGAAGAAGCTATAGGATATGTTTGGTCTGTGTGGACTGTGTTCACTGACTTTAAATACGCCATTGTCTAAAATATATTTGCCGCAGCAGGTACTGAATGTTAGCTCTTCAGCAATTTGTGAACAGATTGATTTAATCAATAAAGTCTGAAAATAAAAGGAACTTATTCCACATATACTAACCCATTTAAAGGTAAATAAAGACTGATTTCATCTTGTAATAGGTTTGAATATTGTTTTTTCTCCAGGGAGGGGAAATGTTTGGGTTGTTTGCCCGTTAAAGCATTAAAACAGTTTTGTGTTTTCCCCAAAATTCCTGTGAGTGGAGAACAGTGTGGGGTCGGCCAATCCCTGCTCTGAGGACCTTGGGCTTGGTGAAACCGGGGGATGCAGCAGGGTGGCATGAAGCCAGGACTGAGTCCAGGACCATCCTAGATGCTCTCCAGGGCTCCCACTTGCCAGCGCTGCATGGGCAGAGGGGCTCATCCCCACCGCAGAGAGTTGGCGAGCTGAGCTGAGCTCAAGAGCCATTCGGGTGCTGCTCCCACTGCTTCTCTGATGTTCTTCAGTGGCATGCGTGCAGGGGGTGTCTTCCCCACAGCCATGGTGGCTTAGACGGAGACTGGTGGTACTCCCCTAGGAGCAGTGGGCATGGAGCTGTTTGCTTTCCCCACATACCAACATCCCAGCGTCTGCGGGGTTTCTCACACTCATACTCTCGGTGGCTCTGCTCCTACTACCCAGTCCACACTGCAGAGTGGAGCGTAACGGCCCCTGTCCTCACACTGCCTGGTGGTGCTGGTGGTGGTGAAGCTTGGTGGCTGTGCCCACAGGGCAGATGTCCATCCCGTGCCGCAGCGACCTGGGTTAAGCTTGGCGGTTGATTGGGCATGGAGCCCTGGTCCTGCATGGGTCCTGCAAAGCACAGCAGCTCAGAGCAGCACGGGGCAGTGGTTTCTTCTGGTGGGTGGCTGGCAAGAGCCCCGCTGGAGGTAACCACAGCCCTGCGGCCCTGCCCTGTGCTGCCAGGAGGTGTGCAGTGGTGGCTGCCCCACGGGGGGCCCCCACTGCCCGTGGCCAGTCCCTACAGGTGGCAGGGGCCCTGTGGGCAGTGCCGCTGGCCCAAGCAATGCCCTTTGGCTGATGGCAGTGGTGGCCGGTGACACACTGGAGCCTGAGCTCATGATGGGTTTGGTGGGGGCCGCCATCTTGCCTATGGTGAAATCCTGGGCAGAGGGGCGGCACCCAATGTCACCAACCAATAGGAAGACAGCCTGGCTGGAAAGATGACTCTGAGTTCACGCGATATCAGAAGCCCATAAAAGCCAAAACCCTGGAAGTCCTGTCCCTTTTGGCCGGCTCATGTGATCCAAATAACGTCAAGTGCCGTTCCTCCTGGTCCCTCCTGGCTCCCTTTACCATGCAGCACCATCAGAACTCCAACAGTGGCACCAGGGACCACCCAGCTACAACAGTGTGGTATCTGTTCCCCTTGGGTTCCTGGGGGGAGGGTGATTCTCACTGTTTTTATCTTTCAGAGGCTCAAAGACTGGGAGATACCATCTTCAAGGCACCTTTTCCCTTCCTTCCCTCTACTCCTCAGCCCACCAGTCTGCTCGGAGGAGCAGTTTGTTATTTGTTTTCTTTTTTTATTTTTAATTTATTTCAGAACATTGTCGGGTCTGTTGTGTGTTGGTTAGTTTTTAGGGGAGTCTGTAGTTTTTGTGCTCCGTAGGAAATAAAGTGGTGTTTACTGCTGCATCTCTATTCAGCCTTTTGTCACTGTTGTGCCCCCTACCACCACACATTTTTTGCTGCTACCGTGTTGATGCCTTAAGGCTATGCTTAATATTTTTAAGAATTCGCTTTAGCTAGGTGTCTGGATAACTTGGAATATTAAGGGCCAGAAGAGCCTGTGTTCCTGTGTGTTTGCATTCTTGTGTGTAGATAAGTGGGGTACAAGACAAAACACAAGAGTTAGGCTTCCAGGCCTACTAGGGACTGGACATAGGTGGGGTTAAGTAATAAGGGACAATTCTGTTGGATGTTGGGGTAACATAGAAGTAAGATGGACTTTAATTGGATAGTATGGGGGATGGGTGCTCAGAATGTTATAAAAATGGGAAGACTGTTATGATTTTTCTCTTTTGGATCAAGGACTTTGCCAGTAAAGCTGCACTCTTCCTTCACGTCTGCAAACAGCGTGTTTGTGCTATTTCTTATCTCATTTGTTTCAGGCAACAATGTAGGGGAAAAGGTGTTTAGAGTAAAAAGAAAATAAAACTCTGCTGCAATTTTGGATTATATGAGAACTTTCTACAAAATCTAAAGCTTTAGACACATAACTAAGACCATGCTGAGCAGACACTCCTTAAAACTTGGTCTATCCTTGGCCTGCTTTTTTTTGCAGGCAGTACATGTCTTTATGTAAGCATGCACGCAGGTACAACTACACATATTAGTTAAAGAAATAGCTAGAATTTTCATAGCAGGTAGGCCCTTCTTTCTCATCATAATGCTTCAATACCTTTCTAGTCTGTTTTCACTTCTAAGATCTACCCACCTGTCTACTAGACCCTTAAAACTGCAAGCAAATTGGAAGTGAAGCAAGAAGGGATCATTTAAATCCAATTGAGATATACAGTCCATGGGATGAGATTTGAAGAACCCAAGGGCAATGAAGGAGCTAGCTTATATCATCATCAAAAACATAAAGCAACCGTTTGAAGGGGTGTCCCTGGTGGTTGAAAAAGGCAAATGTTGCAATGACCTTCAAGAAATGCAAGAGGTAGGACCCAGAAAACTACATGGAGCGTGGAAATATTAAGGAACAAATCCTCTTAAAAGTAATTTCTGGTGACTTGAGAATCAGGAGGGTAATTGTCATATGCTGCCATGGTTTTCCCAAGGATAACTAACTCCTGACTGACCTGAGTGCTTTCTATGGTGATGTGATCAGTACTGTGAACAAAGCAGTAGATGTTAGATATTTTGATTTACAAGACTTTTGACAATCTCCCAGTGTCTTTATTATCAACTTGATAAGACAGAAGTTGGCCAAGTGAATAATAATTTATTGGAAAATTGTTTGAACTGCTGAACTCAAAGAATTTGTGCCAGTGGCACAAAGTCCATTAGGCAGCCATTTACTAGTGGACATCCCCCACTACACTACACTGAGAACAAAACTGTTGAATGTCTTCATTAATGTCTTGGATGATAGGATGGAGTACAACCTCAGCAGGTTTGTGGAGAAAACCAAATTGAATTTAGTTGTCATCACATTAAAAGGCAGGGCATCTACTCAAAGAAATCTGAATAGATCCGAGATGACAGGCTACCATCTCATAACTGCTAACATCACTGCAAGTCCTGTATCTGCGAAAGAATAAATTCATGCAACAAAGCAGGCTGAGATCCAGTTGACAGGGCCTGAGGATCCTAGTGGACAATAACCTGAACATGAGTCAGAGAAGCCCTCTTTCATACTTAGCTGTACTAGATAAGTGCAGCTAGTAGGTTTGAAGAAATGATCCTTTCTTTGTTACTTGAGAGACCAAATGTGCAGTGCTCTGTCAGGGTTTGAACTCCCTATCATATGCAGAATTTTGACACAGTTAAGCAAGGTCAGTGGAGGCACCCAAGATGGTCACGGGGCTTGAACAGACAGCAGAGAGAACTGTCTGTTTGGCTCAGAAGCGAGATGGCAAAGGGGGAGACCTTGTTGCCCTCTTAAAACGAGATAATGTAAAGGTAGAGAGAAGATGGAGCCAAACTTTCTTCTAGGTGTATGTTGGCAGAGGCAATTGACTCAATTTGCTGTGAAGAAACTAGTTTTTACAGGTTAAAAAGACAGTTTTTGGTCTGTTTGTTGTTTAGTTAGTTTGTTGCTTCGTTTTCATGAGGATTATCAAATCCTGGAACAGGTAAACAGTGAGGGTGTAGAATATCCATCCTTGGTTCTGTCCAAGACCTACCAGGCATGGCCCAGAGCAGCTTGATCTAATTAGATTTGCTTTGAACAAGAGCTTTATCTGATGACCTCTGAAGGTCTGTTGCAGACTAAATTAGTCTGTGATTCTACAGATAAAATTGAAATTCATATTTCGATGTGCTTGGCTTTGCAAAAGTTGAACTCTCTGGTTAAAATTCTGAACCAGTATGTATTTCTGTGACACACATAAGAAAACACTCATTGTGTTAAAGAACATAAAACTGATCATTTATGAAATGCTGAGAATATGCTTTTAAAATGTCCAGAAGGACTTAACACAAAATCCTAGCACTAGGCTAATCTGCCTTATGTAATTTCTGTTCCTTATGTTATCCCTATTAAAAATCCTCAACCCTAGTTGAGGATTCTAAGTAGATATGTGGAATATTTATTAATGATTTAAGAGTAAATTTGTTTCCTCTTCATTAAAAAAACATTTTTCTTTAAAATGCTTCTCAAAATTATTCCCTGTCATGTATATATGTGTACAACCACATGTATGTTCTAAAGACCAGCAATTATCCTCATTTCATAACTTCTTGATACTTGGATTATAATAAGACAATATACTTTATTCAGCTAATTTGTTTTAATCTAATTAGCTAGGTGAATAAAAATTGCTGCATGCTGTTGCATCTAATGTAAGTTATCTATTATTCACACCACATTTACTTTTAATATTCATGCAGATTCCCTTTGACATAACCTACTGTGTCACAGTTAATCCAATAAAGATAAAATATAGCCCAGCAAAACACCAGTCGATTCCAGCATTCTGGTAATTATAAAAGACTATTTCACACTGGTTTCTTGAATCAATGCATTTTCCCTTGGATGTGATAGTGTTCTTCTTTGAAGTTTTCAATCCTCCCAGTGTATTTAGGGGAACATTTAGGCACTTTTTTTTAGTCTCTGGGTCTCTGAGGCAGTTCAAAGAGCACAACAAGCCATCACTGGTTTATCCTCAAAGGCTGACACTGTCTGTTTGATGTATAGTGACTTAAAAAGTCATCTTTAGCAAAGCATGTGTTTGCTACTATTGAATCAGCCATTTATCAGCTAATCTGTATGCAAGCAGCATGCCTGTGAACAGATCCAAGGATAGAACACAGTCTCCTGATGGACCTACTATTGATTTTATTTCTCTCTCTAATTTTGTAGTGGTTTTGCTGTTCTGTTATTGAAGCAACTTTTTTACCTTATGAAATAAGCATGTCTGTGTCATTCTGGTGATTGTGAGTTTGTGTGCGAGAGCTGAGAGCTAAGATTTCATGGTAATACAGTTCTGGCAGGATTTGCTTTTTGCTTGATCCTCCACAGTCTCTGCCTACCAGGGCTCATGAGACACACATGCAGTGCTGTATATGTTTTGTTTTATAAATTTTAAGTGTAGAGCAGCCAAGGCTGAGGCAGAAACATCCAAGTATTGGTGATTTTATACTTAAAATCAACAGCAGTCTTTCACTTTTTTGTTGATCATTATTGTTGGCCAGTAATTGACAATAATTGGCTTTTGACACTAGATGAGGGAGTATGAGTAATTTTTATGTAATGTAATTTTTAAGTATCTCATATTTGATTATGTTTACAATCTAGAAAAAACAAGTTCATAGCAGTTAAAATGTAGTGCATGTTTTTTGTAGGAATATTCTTAGGCAATCCTTGCTAGAGTTGAGAAGACATGCAAGATTTGTACCATCACACAAAACCAAACTCATCAACGATTCTTCCCTGTCTAGGGAAGAATTTTATATTTTTTCTGATCAGTGGCTGTTTGCCTCTTAGAACTATGATGGTTGTGGCAGCAGTGACTCTATCCTTCACTATAGCTTCTAACATTCCTTGCATGTACGAGGGAGATGAACAACTGTGGGCACTGTCTGATTACCACAGACTAGCAGTCTAATTCTTGATGATGATGTGTGTGTATTGGTGATTTTTTTGCTCTTAAAAAAGTGGAAACTGTTCCCTTGTAGCTTTTTCTGCAACCTTTTTTTTTCCTATTTTTTTAGAAAGAGGATGTCTGAACACACTGAATCACATTACGGTGCCTACCAAGACCATATTTCTTTTCAGTCCTGTCCTGAAGCATAGCCAGTGACACAGAGGGGATATGATAGAGTGAATAAGAAGGATAAAGTGGTGTGACCATTTGGTATGCATTCAATTTAATGGTTTTTTTGAAATATTCCTTTCATGACTGCCAGGTAACTACTTACCTTTCCACGTATCAAAAGGTTGATGAGAATGTGAAACTGGCATCTCCATCTCTGTTGCTGTAATCCTTGTGGTGCAAGAGGGAGACTTATGAATTTTTAAGCTTGTTTGGATTTTGATTGCAGATGTACTTTACAAGTCTTAATGTATTATGAAAGTGAGACTAGGTCTGACTTTATTGTATGACAGGCTTCTCCAAAAAGCAACTAAGATTCTGAATGACATTAAAGAATATGGTAATGAATGCAAACATCAACTTATTTCCTTGCTGGCTTTTAACATCAAATTATTCTCTCCTGACAATTTTCTTAATATGAACTAAAAATCTTTGCTCTCAAATTATTAGTCTCGCTAAATCTGTTACTGCTTCCACTATGAATCCGTCTGGTACTTTAATCCTTTTGTCTACAAGCTGCCTGAGAGCACTGCTCTGAAGTGTGCTATTTGTACACAAGTTGGGAAAACTCTATTTGGAACAATAAAAAAGCTTTTCGACAGTGCCACTGCCAAAGAACTGGATCAAGAAGAAAAAACCTTAATAGTTAATGCCAAAAAGAGATCATGCACCACATGCTACATAGTGAATGCGGGACTGGTGCATTTGACAAAGAAAGTGGTTTAGTTTGGTTTTCCTTTCTCTCTCTCTCTTTTTTTTCTTCTTTATTTTTTTAACAATTCTGAGATTTTTTCCTTATTAATTTCTGATTTTGTTAACTTTTATTTTTATTTTCTAGTTTTGCTATTCTTTCATTTACCTATTTGATAAGTATTAAGTACAAAAATGTAGAATTACTCAGAGACATTCATAAGATTCTGGATTTAGAAACCAAGCATTTTAGGCAACTTATGCTACTAGGATGACTTTTGTGATGCCTTGAGAAATGTAAGCTCTACTGCTCAGAATAGCTGAACCACCAACAACACTGCAAGCACACAAGCCATTTACAAATGTTCCATATAGACTGTCTTGGATAACAGATGAGAAATTAAAGAAAATGAATGAGCTTCTGAACTAGCATTTTGGAGTAAGGGAATAGTAGAACCAGGTGTTTGTACTATATCTTATTGTTTCTGAAGTATTAGGGAGATGTACAATACATACTAGTATGTATAGAGTCCATTTTAAAGCTTTTGAGTATCTAGTTAAAAGCATGTTCTTGATATAAAAAAATTCAGTGCTGTATCCAGTCTTTCTCAGGAAAAAACTACAAACTGCAAATCAACACTTCGTCCCTGAGGTTAGCTACTAGAGCATGGTGCTAATGACACCAAGGTTGCAGATTTGATCTCCTTATGGGCCGTTCACTTAGGAGATGGACTTGAAGATTCTTGTGGGTCCCTTCCAACTCAGGTATTCTGTGATTCCTTCTCCCTCCTCCACCAGCTCCACATTTACTCTCCTTTTTTGAGAGACAAGCAACCTCCAAATTCGTCATCTACTGATACTTCTCACAGGTGTGATCTAGAGTTGCTGCTCTGGACTGCTACCTGTTTCTGGAGCTCATCCTTTATGTCTATCAGTCTAGAAAATGTACCTTGGAAAGCTGAGCTTGCATAGGAGGGTAAAGTGCATATGTGGGAAAACAGGAGGGAACTGTGAGTTACATAAACATTGCAGTCTGAAGGTATCCTGATTTAACAGCCTGAGTGTCAGGGATTGGATCTTAGAATTAGTAGGTGGAACTGCACAAGCAACATAAAAGAAATCCCAAACAAAACAACCAACCATCAACAACAACAAAACCCAGGCAGGTGACAAAATCCCATAGTTGTTTTCATCTAACTTGGATGCAGCCAACACATATCACAGACGCCTTCTGAAAAATCTTGTCTACCATTTTTGTATAGTTTAGGCCTAGTTTGTAAATATGAATAGCTAGGTCAAATAACATTTTTCTTGTATTTTTCTGTTCTATTGGTTTTGGTTACTCAAGATAGAAAAATATTTTCACTTATACCAACTAGTTCTTAAATTTCTTATTCCTAATACAGTAAATATTTATGAACAACTAGTTTATACTAGTTTCTTCCTTTACTCCTAAGTTTACATAACTTCTAGAATTAAATGTAAAATAAAATGGCAGAAAAATCCTTTCAAATCCCTCCTTCCTACTGCAATAAAGATAAAAGTACACATCTTAACTTTGCAGACCTTTTTTCAGCTCCAGAACTTCCTACAAATGCTTGTTACTGACCAGAAACTAGGTCATGCAATTGTTCTTCAGTAAAGATGATCCTTTGATGTGTCTCAGCAGCAGCCTTTCCATAACAGGAGTCCTGCAGTTTGAGCTTTTCACAAATTGAGCTTCATGCCAGAGACCTTTCTTTTGCTTTATTGAAATTCTTCCATCTGACTTAAGTTTTGTGATTGATGTGTCCCATTCACGCCACAAGGTTATTCTGTGTTGTTTATTTATTTAAATATATTTTCACACAAACTCTCCTCAAGTTGAGAACTGTGTTTACAATTGCTTCTGCCAAGTTAACATCCAAGATATATCATGTCTTACTAGAGGGGACACTAAACATTAATATGACCAGGCGATAAATGGTGACAAGAGCCATGAAATTCAGCTCAAACTGATCTTCTCTGATAACCATGAGCATTTTTTAGGAACCAAATTTCTCAAGAAGCCGTGTTTTTTAAATTTTCTAATGCTAAGAGGAAATGAAGTATTTGTTGTTTTTTTTTTCAGTGCCTGCTTAAATTGACTGTCTTAGCAAATACACAACAAAATGTGTAAAACTCATTTGATAAGATACCTCTTAGTATAGACATGAAATATGAATCAATGGAAGAAACTGACACTGACTAGGTTCCCTTGGAATAAATTTCATGATTGAACTCCTTTGATATTAAGAATTACATATGAAAACCACATAAACAAAGAAATTATTTATGAGTAAAACTTTTTACTTCAATGCAAATAACCTAACAGTACTTGAGGACTGCCATCTATTAAAGGTCCTGCTCAAATCATTCAACCTGGGTATAACCGTATCAATACTTGGCTAACCCTGTCTGCCTCAAGATCATTGAATACAAGAGCTACTATAATCCCTCAAAATATTTATTTTATTCAAGGGCAAAATAACTTTTTTTTTAATCTGCTGTTCTGAGATTAGAAATTTAGGCTTTGAATCACAACTATCTTGCTGTGCTTTTAGCATGGTTAAGTAAAGGAAAACCCAGTGGAACACATTTATACATCAACAGAAATATTTTAATAAGTTGTATTCTTGTTTTATAAAGTTTAAGCTGTTGAATGTCTTGCAAGAGCCATAATAAATTTGCAGTTGACTATGAATGACCACTTCATATTATCATTGAAGACAGAATTTAAACTCTTCTTTATCCACTGATCTCATTTAAATTTAATATTGGGGCTTACTAACATAAAACTAGGGGCAATCCAAGCAAGACTTTTTGGGTTTTGTGTTCAGATGGAAAATATCTCTGCACCTTGGGAAACATTATGGACCTTGTGCACTGAAGAATAAAAAAATATGTTTTATTTTTTTCGCCATGATTTAAAAAATAGATGAACTTCTGCTGCCTTCTACATTTTATTGGTTAAGAGCAGTTTCGGGATACATTTTTTGCTGAAACTCAGTGTGTGGCCTACTCCAGCATGAGGCACTCCAGAGACTACTTTGTGCCCCAGTGATCTGATGGGGTCTTGGCTGCCTTGAATTGTACTGCTCAGGACAGTCCTGTGACCTCAAGCCTGAGGTAAAGTGAGTACTTCTAGAGCTAGCAAGTAAGTGTATTGCTGTAGGCAAACAATGGACTTGAGAAATTGGGTCTGGCCATGGCCAAAAGGTGTGTATAGAAAGAGTCCTTTCAAGCCACATTTTAAGTAGTCATTTCTGTATCTATGTTTACTAAGGAAGTCTGTCTATATCTATGACTACTTGCAGAACTAAAAAAGTAACCCCTAAACCCTATATTTTGATGGTTCTAGAAATTCATAAGCTTACTGATAACACCATTTTGTAAATAGAAACAAGTATGTGCTTCTTTAAATTTAAAAACAAAAAGGTAACACGTTTATGAAAATAAAAAAGAATTACAGAGGCTAAGTGAAGCAGACCTTGAATTCTGTTTGTATGACAACTGTGTAGTCTCATTAAGTTATAATGTTATTGAGAACTTGAGTATTAGAAAACCTTGGGTATTGTTGTCCTTCTGAGATAATAAAAGGAAAAGAGAATCACCTCAGCATGTATCTACAGAAGTGCCATCTCTGCTATATGCTTTGTTTCTAAAGAATTTGGAGTGGGAACTTTAGTGAGCTGACATCAAATGATAGGAAAATCTCCACCCAGTCTCTCATTCCTCCCAGTGAGACGGCAGAGAGAACAGGAAAGACAAAACAAAAAAGCCTCGACAACTAGTGGTTCAAGATAAAGACAGTTTAGGAAGTGAAGTAAAGCTGCGCATGAAAGCAAAGCAGAATGAGGATTTCGTTCACTACTTGCCATGAGCAGACATTTGGGAAGACAAATACTGTAATACAATGGGGATATTTCACTCTTTTTTCTCCTTTCCCTGAGTTTTTACTGCTGAGCACAATGTCGTATGGCATGGGATATGCCTTTGGTCTACTGAGTTCAGCTGTCTGAGATTTATCCACTTTTTTATGCACCTTCAGTCTAGTCAGTCCAGGAAGGTGCTGGAAAAAGAAACGACCTTGATGTTGTGAACAAACTGTTCAGCTATACTTAGAACATTGGTATGTTATCAGCTGCAGCTGTGAGGAAAAACATATGCTAAAATTGTAAAACGGTAATAACTTGCATGCTGAGAACATAGCAGAATCTAGCAATTTTGGATAGTGTTAGGGAAAATATTACATTAACTGAATGATGTGCTGGAAATTAAGCATATAAAGTCGCTTTGATGGGAGGGAGGATTTTTTTTATATGTCTTCCATCTGCTTTGAAAATTAGGAATGGAAATGAACAAGAAGAAAAAGGTATTTTTGTATCAGAGACTGTAAAAAATAATATGTAGGAAAGGTCGACAACCAGCTAATTCTGAATCTTAATAGCAAAGTCATGACATCTTGTTCACTTAAAGTAATGGCAAGCACTTAAGTATGTTAATAATAGAGAACTAACTTGCATCATGTACTGTAGCTTCTTGGAAGGTTAACAAACTACATTAACCATTCACTCATCTGTAGCTCATAATTAATCACTCCTTGAAAATTATGTTGTATAATAAATGAGGACATACATGATTCATTAAAACTACTAATTAATTCTATTGAGTACAATTTCATAGTTCATAGTGCTGAGAGGGATTATGCTATAGGACATTTGATGCATTACTGACAAAGAAGTAAATATGGCAAATGTTATGTAAAATGCAACATGAATATTTGCTAATGTAAATACCGGTTTTTATCTCTAGTAATATTGAATCTATACTTAGTGTCAGTCAACATCTTCATTGCCATTTAAGATTTCCATTGATCTATAACCAAACTGTAGAAATAAATCATAGGCTCAAATCTTTATTCTCTTCAGGGCAAGTATACTGCCTCCTCTGCTGTCAAATCTTCCAGGAAAAGAAGTTTAAGAACAGCTTTTTACTCATAGTGAGACCAACCCTTCTATTGTATTATGAACATCTGATCATAATGTTTTCAGCTTGTGGAGTAATAGATAAAGTCAAGAGTTAAAACAGAATAAAAGTTACAGAAGAAAGACCAGCTGCTACTTCTGGGATAGATACTCCAGCTGCCATTTCCCAGATAACACAAAGTTTACATTGTCTCATAAAGTTCCCTAAACTCTGATAAGTACCTATCATAATAGGATGTACTGAAGAATGGAGTGGTGTGAAGCTGTAGCAGCCTTTCTTCACAAACATTCTGCAAGAATGGAAGACCCCTTTGACCTGTGCCAGTCAATCATCAAGAAAGAACAGGTGACCGACGCACTACCCAAATTTAGATTTATGACTAAAGTTATCCAACTCCACTTAAACCTAAGGAAAAAAAAAAGTATAAAGGGAGATTAGTAATAGGAAGAAAATTGGGAGGAAGATTTCCATTGAAACTGCTGCGTCAAGTGATGAGTTGGACCTGACTTTCTTCCCCTCCCATGGACACCTGTGTAAGGAAGAGTAAGCTATGCACATTAATTACTGCTTTAAAGACCGGAACTTGCTTTTGTTTTATAATATTTTATTAGGCTGTTTTTCTCTAGAGTTCATGCTTATGCTTTGCCTTATATTATTGTTACATGGTTTTAAGAGTGTTTTTGTAGCTAGACTCTATCATTGACTGCCAAGAACCTTTATTGACTTGTCACAACTTGTATTAATAAAGAGTCTTATTTTGTAAACTGTTGGAGTGAGTCCTTTATGAAGATGGTGACAGTTTTGTCAGCAGCAGAATATCATGAGGGAGAGACCTGCTGAGAGGTTTTCTCTTATCGTGGTTAAGTGGTAGTCCCTGAAAAAGGGTAATCAAATGCATCTTCCAAACTTGTGAATCTGTTTGGTGAAGAGTCCCCCTTTGCTGACAAACTGGATGGATATAAGGGTTTCAATTTCACGGGGGTACTGACAGGCATCTAAATTACTAAGGGTAGAGAAAATCTCCCCTCTCTAAAGGTTTGGCAAAACTAAGTGGCAAATGTTGAGTAATTAGTGTGCAGAGGTGAAAAATTTAAGCACTTTAAAAGGTAAAACCAGTGATGAAGACTAGGAAGCACAGCTGTCTGAAAATCAATTTTTGTGGGAGCTCAAAAGCCACAATTTTCTTCATATGCTTACTTTTAACTTATTTCAAGAATCTGAAGTTCCACCATGGAGTATAAGCTTCCTCCTTGGCTTTACTCTGGCATTTTCAAGAAAACTGATAGTTACCATTTGCCAAAAATGGGCCCTTGTCATCAGTGCCGACCTCAAATACAGTGACAGTATCTTTTTGCCTATGAGGATTCCAACTGTACTATCACTGGACGGAAATGGAGAAGATAACAGGTTTCCAAAAGATTTTCTATGCTGGTTTGAATATGCAGATAAAAGTTAAAAACAGAAAACAAACAACAACAAAAACAAGAAAACAAACAATAAAAAGGGAAGAAAAGTATGTGTGATGTTGCTACACAAAATCTTTCCATTTCAGCTTATTTGATAGGGCCTTATTTAACCTCAGTTCTTCCTGTGGCAAAAACCTCTTTACCCTTACACTTGGGAGCAAAGATGCAGCCTTACCTTTAATGCAATGCTTTTGGTAAATTTCTACTTGTCAGTCATTTTACATAATTTGCAGTTATTTTTTTTAGATATATTTGAATTTCTTTTACCTTTTGTCATTATCAGGAGACTGAAACAATTAGTAAAGTCAAAATACTTAAATTAGTTATCTCAAAAAGTCAAAAAACCTAATTTCCTAAATGAGACCTTGTTTCATGATTGTTACAAAGTTTCATTTCTGTAGCCAAATTCTCAAAAAAACCCTATTCTTTTAAAACTTAAATTTACATAGCACTACAGAAATGGAAAAAATCTTAATGGCAAAATTTTGAGAAAAAAACCATGGTATTGAATTGAACAAGTTGTTTGCTAAGCAAACAGTCAACCTAATTAAAAAAAAAAAAAACAAACCAAAACAGTAAACCAGAAAATAAATGTAGTTGCATTTGAGTAATTATTTTTCTTTCAAACCCCTAAAAACAGAAAAAACAAACCACCGAAAACCCCTCAAACCCTGTTCCCACCCCCTAAGCCAATCCAGCCCTTGAGGGGAAGCCGTATAAGGAGCAGTTGAGGCCACTTGGTCTGTTCAGCCTGGAGAAGAGGAGACTGAGGTGAGACCTCACTGCAGTTACAACTTCCTCATGAGGGGATGAGAAGGGACAGACACTGATCTCTTCTCTGTGGTGACCAGTGACAGGAACTGAAGAAATGTCCTGAAGCTGTGTCATGGAGATTTCAACCACAAGGTGGTTCAGCACTGGAATAGGTTCCCCAGGGAAGCAGTACCAGCCCTATCTAAAATCAAGAAGCATTTGGGCAATGCTTTCAGGCACATGGTGTGACTATTGAGAATAGTCCTGTGTGAGGCCAGGAGTTGGCCTTGATGATATTTATTGATCCTTCAACTCAGCATGTTTCGTGATTCTTTGTTCAGTTCTGCATAAGAGAAGAGCCTCCATCTCAAATTGATCTAGTAGCAAACTAACTACCAAAGTTTTCCTTTCGGCAAAGAGATCGGGTTGTCTGTCATAGGCTCAAGACCATGCTTATTGCAATTATTGTCAAATGCCTGCTAGGTACTCTGCATGTAGATGAATGAAAAGAGCTCAGGAAATTTTAAAAATTAATTCAATAAGCTAAAATAATTTATAATTAAAATGATTTATTGCTAGAGAATTATTTATATGACGTATTTATGAAATATTTTACATTATTGATTGTTTAATCTCCAGAAATGCAAGTATTCTACAAACTTTGAGAAGTGTTGACAAGTTTTTGATCTTTCTGTAGAGATAATCATGCACAACAGGGTTTTAGCAGACCTGAGAGTCTGAAAACTCTCCTTTTTGGAAGTCTGTGTTAGCTGACACATTTGCAAAGGGATCCTGGCCAACACTGACAGTAACTGAATGAACCAGGACAGCCCTATTTTATTTCTATAGTTGTCTTCAGCTGAACTGTGGTAGTTGAAAAGTAAACCAGCAGGTGAAATGAAACCCGCTTAAGAGAGATAACAAGTCAGTTGCAATTTACAAAAACGATTACAATAGATACAAAAAACCCCTGGTTTTAACCCACAATAACAGAGTATAACACAGCACCCTGGGACAAGAACAGCATAGTGCTCATTAACTCCTGTGCAGAACACTCCGGCGTCCCCCTGGATGCAAAGCAGAAGGGAAGGAAACCTGTTGGTCAGGATGATGGTTGCAGTTCTGCTGAAGAAACGATCACAGTCTCCCTGAAAGTGGCAATCACGGCGTCCTTGGGAGTGGCAATTACAGTCCTGTTGAAGTCCTGTTTCTCCTCCAGATCTGACTAATGGTTCCAGAAGTCCCCAAACCTGAAGATTATATGTGCTCAGGTTCCAGTGGGAATGCCCAGTACCTTCTCCAGGACAGACAGTGTCACAAAGCGTGGTTTAACTCTGTTATGAGATGTTTTTGGAATTTTTTGTGATCTAGGTCTTGCAACTGCCTTGAATGCCAGTGCAGCTTGGTCCTTCATTGCCCATTCTCTCAAGGTGGGTGTGAGGGTGTTAATGCCTCCCTGGAGGGAAGTTATCACAGCTGAGTCATTGGTGTGAAAAGAAACACTCCCCTGCCTCTCAGGATTTGTCTTTTTACTTATCAGTTGTAGTCTGAGGCGTCAGGTGTGCCCTAGGCAGCTGCTGGAAATGATTCATTAACAGTCAAACAGAAATAACATAGAGGGTGTAGAATATACAATTTTGGATGCACCCACATAGTGAAAAACTAGTCCAGGACCCTGTAACTAGGACAAGCATTGAGATGAAACTGGGGCACATGATGCTGTATATTCGTGTTTCTCTTCTTTTTATGGCAAATATTTTATATCTCTGTTAGTGTAAAAATTATAGTGCTCCATTGAAAAATGATAAAGGGGAAAAGTTTGCGTTTAGTTAGTCAGTATCTTGTAAATTTTATTATGTTGTGTATTTTACCCTCTTGAATTTGATAAGATTCTCCTAACTGCATGCAGTTACATCTGACTGCTCTTAACAGAATGCACACTTAGTTTAATAGGTATGAACTATATGGATAAAAATTACTGATCTAACAAAATAAAAAAACCCAGCCATTCTGCAAGACTTGTATATGCTTGCATTGTCTTCAGGGTTTTCCATAGAACAGAGAAAGGTATTTATCTTCAAGACTTTTTTCCAGATCTCTCTCTCTTATAATAAAAGCTTGTTCAAATTTATTATTGCAAAAGGAGATCTGAAATATAAACTACGAAGTCACTGAATTATAGAACTAATGGGATAAGAGATCCATTAATGGAACACATTTACAGGGAGTATATTTCATGCTATGCATTTACATAACATGAAAATAAATTGCAAGAAAAAATAAATCATAAGTTTGGGGTTTTTTTTCATATTTTTGCTAATGTAATGTGGGGAACTAGAGAGCATATGTCAGTTTTTGGAAGACGTGGATTCTGATGAATTAAAATATCCATCATAGCTCTGCAATTCTGCCTTTAGTTAGCAATTTAGTCTTGTATAACTCCTTGTTGTGAACAGAAGAGATAAATCCATTCTGCTCAGCATCTCCAAATGTACATTCATGGCTTGAGTGCTGCTGTGCAGTGAATATACTTGACTTTGGGAATTAGTGTCTGAAGAACTTTGGGGGTATTTATTGCAAAGGATGCAATTCAGATTCAGGGTAAATCAGACTCTAGTGACACGTTGCAAGACTTACGTCTGCTTAGTCTACCAGACAGGTAGAGTTGTAAATGGTCACAAAAGATTTTTTTCTCCCAAATTGAGGTTAACAAAATTCACAATGAATGTTTTTTTAAAGTAATTTCAATTCTCATGCACACTTCAATTCCTATGGTACTGCCATTGGGTCTATGTGCAATAGGAAAGAACATAGTAGCTACAATTTTATGTGAGAAAAATATTCTCTCAAAATGTTGTGAGTTAGCTGAGGCTGGGAAATTTTTTCCTATATTAACCTAGTTTTAAATAAAAAGATATTTCCTTCTCTGCTTCCTCCCCACCCCCACCTTTCCCCTCCCTCAACCTGTTCCCCCTTGGTTCATGTGCATTCTCTTCTTCGAAGGAAGTGGGGGGGGGGATGTATCGGATTGGGACTGGGGAGGATGAGGCGGGGAGGAGGTGAGGAGACTACGATCTTGTGGTGTGTGCTCCCCCTATGACTGCAAGGACAGCCAGGAATGCCCAAGAATGCTGGGGGGAACAGGATTACCAGGGAAGGGAGGTTTTCACAGCGTGGTGTCTCCCTGGGTTCCATGTGAGTCTGGTGCTGTGGGGTTTGCTCAAGTGATGCTGCAGTGGTGCTGGGAGGCCAGGGGAGCCAGGAGCAAAATGGTTGGCACTGGGGCACAGCACGTGGGGACAACAACCGATGTGCATGGAGTACACACCAGCAGCGGCGGTGTGGCACTGCGAAGATCCGGGGCTGCCAAGGGTGCACTGGGATGCCAGAATAGCTGTGAGGACCCGGCTGTTCCCAGGAGCTCGAAGGGACCCGCGGCACCGCGTGCCTGCCATTGTGGGCGCTAGGACCGCAGGGATACTGGCGTGGTTGCGTGGGATCTTGGCCCTGCCTGGCAGAGCGGGGATGGTCCCAGTCCTGTTCCCAGTCTGTGTCCCAGTTCACCGCCCAGCTGCATGAATGGGGCATGAAGAGGGCAGAGGGCGAGGGCAAGGCAGAGCTGCCACTGCTGGCATGGTGGTAGAGGCGGCGGGGCGAGTGAGGTGCCAAAGCGAGGCACAGAGGCATGCACTGCAGGCAGTAAGCGAGCCCACTCCGGTCTGTCGGTTGGTGGCTGCAATGGCAGCAGCATGGTGGTGACATGTGACAGCA
Organism: Serilophus lunatus; assembly: GCA_013399895.1. Classification (NCBI taxonomy): domain Eukaryota; kingdom Metazoa; phylum Chordata; class Aves; order Passeriformes; family Eurylaimidae; genus Serilophus; species Serilophus lunatus. The sequence continues at coordinate 82,856 of VXBA01002442.1, forward strand.
CCTTGTCGTTTTGACCCACAAAGGGCCATCTTGGAAATCACCATGTGCTCTGCGGGTCATCTCTTCTCTCTGGTGGCGTGTTCCAAAGACCAGCCAGCAGCAGTCAATAAGTGTCCACCTTCCAGTAATCATCTCATCATTGTCTCCCACGTGCTAACACCACCCTGCCATCTACCTCAAATCAACTGCACCTTTGGACATTGAAACGGGGAATAAGTTCCTCTTTTTGTTTTGTTTATTGCCTGGTGGGGTTTGGGATTGGTATGTGTGCATCTGGTGGGTCATTTTGGGTTTTTGGAAAGTGATTGTTGGGTTTTCTTCTGTGTGTTTTTTTGTATTTTAATATTTTTAAATTAATTGTTTCTACCTTGTATAATAAATTCTTATTTCTTTAATACATCTATATCCATAATTTATTAACCAATATTTTTTCCACCAAATCTGGACACAAAAAAACTGTTGTTGAGAAAAATCCCTCCAAAATAACACATAGGTGGTAAGATCTTCACCTAATGATGTTTTGTAGAAGTTGCATGATTATCATACAATTGTTGCGTGATATACTTATTTTATAAGGATTCTGCAGCACAGAAACATCTTCCTATCGAAGACTTACCTTTCAGATTTTATACTTATCCACACGAAGACAATACCAGGTGGCCATTGATGCATGGCAGACAACTTTAGAGCTTTGTTCCTCTGTAATGAATCCTCATTGAGTGGATTTGAGTTGCTACCAGTAACTTAATAAAAAAATTACATTTTTTTTTTTTGTCCTGACATTAACAGCATAATGTCTCTGTAAAAGCTGAGTGTGTTTTAAAACACATGATATCTTGAAAATAGAACTCAGAGGAATCCAGGCTCTGTTTTTTTTGGTTTGGGATCACATTTTTTTTTTCTTCCCAGGAAAGAAAATAACACCATAAGCATACTGTAGGAGGAACCTATATTGCATTGTGTTCTCTTTCAAGAAAACAGACTGAAAAAAGAGTCATTCAATGCTGATGCTGAAGAAACCACTCATCTCTACTCTTTGAGAGATGTTTTTGGATAGTATGAGCAGAGAGACAAAGTGGGCTAAAAGGAAACTTTTATAGACAACATTTTTGATCAGGCTTACTCAGAAAAACATAGATTTCTTGAAAAATAATGATTTTTTTTTCCTGATAGTGTGGTCATTCTTTCTGTTACATTGATCTTATGTTAATTATACAAGAATGTTCCATTCTGTGTTTTGCTCATTTACATTAGGAGAAACAGATATGCTACTGAGTGTTAAGGCTCCTAGAAGAAAAGTAGGAAAAATGTTTGGATGTTTACTTAAAAATCTAGGAAAAGGTTTACTTCCTCACTTAAATTATGCAATTTTTTACAAAATTTTAGTCGTTGCTTTTGACCAGTGTTCTGATCAAAAGAAAAAATGAGGAATGTAAATAGAAATTGTCTGCACATAATATTAAGAACAAGACTTCTAAAGTCAGTTCAAGGTAAAGAAATGTACAACTGACTTTGCTCAATTCTGCAGACTCTTTTATGCTATATCTGATAACAATAGAAACAGAATCATCACATGTTAAAGGTGCTTAGTTATGCTAAGAAAGACCAACAGAAGAGCTTTGCCTGTACACACAGGAAATTTCTAAGTATGTATATGGTGATATCAGATGTTTTCTGTAGGATATCATCACCAGTTAGCCACCTAATTAAGCAAAATGACTTGTCTGATAATATAAATCCTGTTAATGGTAGCCAGATGATGATGAAAATCACAAGGGAGTATACTAATGATTACATAAAAATTAAAAAAATTATAATAGAGTTTTCATAGCAGGCTTCATCTGCAGCCACATTCTGGAAAGAAGCATACCTTGTTTCTCCTTGCTTCCACCTTCGCCTCTGTGTCAGTGTCTGGGAATTTACACGTGTTGCCACTGATTTAAAAGAAAGGCTCAACTTTGGAGAGTTTTAGACACCATCACTTCTTAAATTATTGTGAGCCCTTTTGCCATGCTTGCATGACAGCCTGCTTATGGGCTGCTCCTGGGAACACAGAAAGCTTGGGATCTGAGCTTTGCACTCCTGACAAAGATCCAGCACATGGGCAAGAGCGAACTGCTTCTCTGGGACAGGTATTTCTGCCAGTCAGAGGCCCCACTTGCTGGCACAGCTATGGGGACTTGGAGTGGCGAAGGTGGGCTGCCCTTGTAGAGGGCTGTCTTGATTTGACAAAATTTTGAGGGGCAGAGACCTCAGACAGAAATCTCTTTCCTCTGATTTAATACCTCTAGTTTCTCCAATACAGAGAGGGACCAAATACACCCAGATATAGGTGAAAAAATAACTATTTTCCAATTAGAATGCCAATAACAATACTGATAAAACTGGGTCAAACCAACTGATGAGGAGAAACTTCCCAAGCCCCACCCACCAGACTAAATCAACATGGTGATAGCCCACTTCCTCCTCAGAAAAAGACTGACATGTGGCAACAGGCTACCCTTCCACATGAGCTGCCTTCCCCAAACACAGAAAACCCGGCAGGAAGGGCTGAAGAGTCAGTGCTTTCAGGAAACAATGTGTAGCTTAGTACAATGCAAGTTCCTTTGGTTTTAAGTTATTCACGAGAGAAAGAAAAGAGGAAGGAAAAAGAAAAGAGTGAGTGAGAAATGAGGCTGAAAGAAAAGGGAAATAAAGACTGAAAAAAAAGAAGAGAGAAAAATAATTACATACAAAGGTTATATGTTGTCAGACATAGCGAGACAGAAAGATGACTAAACGTGGAGGTTCTTTGTGTGTTTTTATGTTTTGGCTAACATACAGAACGGCTGATCTTCCAACCATTCAATGCCCTCCCAGCTAGAGTGATAGGTGCCACAGCTAATCAGGAGTTGCGGTGTGGATGGGCCTTCGTTGATTGACAGGCCAGTCATATATTTGGCCATGTGTTTCGGCCATTTTGGACCATAAGCTTTGCAGGAGGCCCAACCATACCCTCAAAGTTGAGTCACGTGGCTGCAGGCTTCTGACTATGCCACACACACACTCACACATACATAGACATGCACAAGCTGGTTTGTTCTGATCCAATTAGGCAATTGAAATTCAGATCTAGGATCTCACATTCCACCCTCTGGGTAAGGACAACCACTAAAGCCATATTTAATTGTGCTTCTTCTTCTTGTAGAACCTAGAAGACAGATAAATAATAGGAAAATATACAAGACAATGGGTAACTGCCACATTAATAAGCAAAAAATGAGCAGGTCAATCAATATTGCAGCTCTGCTCTAAGTTACCCTTTCCCACCCAGTGCATCTAAAAACCAAAAATAAGATGTAACTCTGTATGCGAGGAGAGAGTTTGCAAATTCAATTTGTCCACTGCAGCAGCTGAAACAGTTCTTTCACTTTTATTTCTAGATAGCATTCTTATTTTTTGGGTACAGTAGTTCAAAGACACTTCGTTATTTTACTAACAGCATGCTAAGTATTAAGAACCAAACAAATACACATATCCCAGACCTCCTCATCTCTTCCACCAACAAGGTTTCAGGGATATTGCTAGGGTTTATCACGGGAGAGTGATATTTCACAACAATTACAGCATAAAAGAGTTTAGTTGTTTCAAGGAAATGAAAGATACAGCAGGATTCAAACTACTCCTACTTCTTCAGCCCAACTTACCAAAACTCTTCAGAGGTTACTAAACTCAAAACCTTCACTTCTTTTATGTTACCACAAAGGTGGAATGGTCTTTTCCACGGGGCACCTTATATAAGTTACAATTAATTTTCAAATTCCCACCTGTCACCGTGAAAAGGTGCACTGGATAAGCTACATCTCACAAAACCGGAGTGGTAGTTTCTGGTGGGGGGGTACCTCATAAATTACAACTTCCAAATTTTACCCCTTTCACTCTGGAAAAGTGCTCTGCATAAATTACATCACAAAGATGGAGTAGTCTTTTCTAGGGGGTACCTCATATAAGTTGCAGGCAATTTCTCCATCCCACTCCTCATCCTGGAAAGGCGCCTTGTGTAAATCACATTTATTTTTTCAACAAACACACAGGAGTGGTTTTCCTGAGAGGCACCTTGTTTGAGTTACTTTTCTGTGTCCTACTCTTTACATCTTGGGAACTCACCTTGCTTCAAACAATTACAGTAGTTATATAATTTACTTCAAAGGTTATTTGCTCTGAGGAGGTATGAAGGGTATGCAAATCCATGAAAAACTATGATTTCACATTCACATGAAATCCCATGTTCACTTCCAAGGAATTGTTTTTACTTTTGGTAGCAACCAGAAAAGAAACAACATTATTTATACATGTACTGGTTTGAGGGGGCTGGGATCTCTCTGGGGGGTGGTCAAAGGGGGCTTTGGGGCTTGCGGGTGTCCTCAGACTTTGGGGGAGGAAAGAGTGTAAGAAAAACACACTTACTTGTTCCTAAAATTCAGTCTCCCTTAAAAAGCTGCGGGGTGGGGGGAGAAGAAACTGAGATCGGGGCAGCCCTCTCCCAGACAGGGCTCCTCCTTGTCCCCATGAGCTGGGGGGGAAGCTGGTGGCAGCTCCCTGTCCCCAGCTGGGCCAGGCCGGGGCAGCGGAGGCATCTAAAAACCTCATCCCCCCAGGGCAGCCCCGGGGCCGTCTCGTGCCGCACGTGGTCCCTCAGTCCCAGAGCCGGGACGGCCCTGTTCCCGCCTGCTCCCCACTCCCCACATGGCAGCCCAAGAGTGCGGCTCGCGGTGGGGGGAAACCTGGGGTGGGTGGGACAGGGCAGCGTGCAGGATGCACGGTCATCCCCCCGGTCCCTGGCACAGGCGTGGCAGCCCTGGGCCTGCCCCAGCCGGGAACCTGAGCACAGCTGCTGCTTTCGGACAGCAACGGGGGCCAACGCTGGCACTGTACTAGCGATGGCTGCACAGAGGGGCGGCAGCGGCGCCGGGGCGTTCCCTAAGGTGCTGCAGCCGTGAAAACAAAGATGGCGCAGGGGACCTGAACTGCATGGTTTTTCATTGGAAAAACACTGGAAAACAAGGCGGGGCTTGGCCCCACTGACCAATGGAAAGACGGTTTGGCCCGGAAGAAGGCAACGAGATCCACGCGAGAGCTGGAGGGCTTAAAAGCCGAGGCAACAGCCCTCCCCTCGCTCTTCTTCGTCTGGTGCTCTGAGGGGAAACACACAGCTCCTGTCCTCCGTGCCCACAGGCCCCATAGCGTGATTCCACCCATTTCCCTCAGCACAGGAGCAACTCCCATCTTGAAAATAAGTAACCCTTTGGTGACGTGGTGGGAAGGGGGAGTTTTTTCACCTCTTTTTGTGTTTTTCAGAGAACTTAAAAAACCGGGGAGGGATGCCAGCAGACAGGGAGGGAGAGAGAGACAGCTTCTCTACCCCTCCTCTGGTTTTCTCAGTGAGTCATCTAGCTGAGGGAGCAGTTCCCTTTAGAGTTTTTGTCCTTTTTTTCCCTTTTGTGTTTTTTTTTTTTNCCTGCGTGTCAGGTGTTTCTCTATGTAATTTTAGGGTCCATTTGGATTATCCCTTCTTCCCTAATTTAAACCCCTGTAATAAACTGTTCACTTGCTGCTAATTTTGTTCAGTTTTCTGTTACCTTTATTGAACCTGCCCCTGGACGATAAAAGGTGGCTTAAACCACCACATACATACAACAAAACAAAATTTAGCTTATTTTAAGTTGCTACAGTGGAGATTGTTTTGTGCAAATACAAAACCAGAGAATTTAAAGATTTTGTTTTATAGTCTTTGATTCTGTTGCAGTTCTACATGATTTATTGTCCAGCATAATTCTTTGTTACTAGAGTTGATTTTCTGTATGTAGATTTTGCAGGAATCAGAAACAGTTTTTTCCATTTTTACTCAAGTGGCTCGCTCAGCTGTTGTCTAGGTATGCATCTATTATTCTAGCTTTGTGAAGACAATTCACAAACATTCTAGAGTATTAGTAATTGAAATGTTTTAATAACCCATTCTTATCAATAACAATCCAAAGCTATTAATATTACTAATACAAATTTATTAATATTATTAAGAATATAAACATGTGAATTGATAATAATCTAAATGTGTAAATGATTAATAAAGCCAATTTAATAATAAACATAAATTTATTAAATATATAGGTGCGGCCTAACCAGTGCTGAGTACAGGGGAAGAATAACTTCACTGGTCCTCCTGGACACACTATTCCTGATACAGGCCAGGATGTTACTGACCTTCTTGGCTACCTGGGCACACTGCTGACTCATGTTCAGTTTCCTGTCTGTCAGTACCCCCAGGTCCTTTTCTGCCTGGCTGCTCTGCAGCCACTCTATCCCCAGCTTGTAGCACTGCAGGGGGTTGTTGTGGCCAAAACGCAGGACCTGGCACTTGATCTTGTTGAACATCATGCCATTGGACTCAGCCCATCTATGCAGCCTGCCCAGATTCCTCTGTAGAGCCCTCCTACCCTCCAGCAGATCAAGAATCCCCTTCAACTTGGTGTCATCTGCAAATTTCTTAATAGTAGACTCAATCCCATCATCCAGACCATCAAAATATTAAACAGGAGAGGGCCCAAGAGCAACCCCTGGAGAATACCACTAGTGCCCAGCCATCACCAGGACGTATCACCTTTCACCACCACTCTGCATCTGTTCAAGCTGCCAGCTTTTTCAGAAGTTTCCTGGGTGATTGTGTCAAAGGCTTTGCTGAAGTCCTGGTAGACTTATACTCACATTCTTCCTCACATCCAACAGATGAGTCACAAAGTCTTACAAAGTCTTTCAACAGTCTTGGCTTCCGGGAGAGGTTCCAGATGCTTAGAAATTGGCTAATGTGGCACCTATCTATAAGAAGGGCAAGAAGGAGGATCCGGAGAATTATAGACCTGTCAGCCTGACCTCGGCACCAGGGAAAATTATAGAACATATCATCTTAAATTATGCTGCATCTACAGAAAAATAAGGGGATCAGATGTAGCCAGCATGGATTCAGGAGGGGAAGATCCTGCTTAACCTACCTAGTCTCCTTTTATGATCA
>VXBA01002442.1:90485-116058 GCA_013399895.1 Serilophus lunatus
GAGGAGGCTCAGGGGTGACCTTATTGCTGTCTATAACTATCTGAAAGGAGGTTGTAGTCAGGCAGGGGTCGGTCTGTTCTCTCAGGCTCCCAGTGAGAAGAGGACAAGAGGATACAGTCTTAGGCTGCATCAGGGGAGGTTTAGATTGGATATCAGGAGGAACTTTTTCACAATGAGAGTGATCTCCCACTGGAATGGGCTTCCCAGCGAGGTGGTGGAGTCACCGTCCTTGGATGTATTTAAGGATAGGTTAGATGATGAACTTAGTGGTATGGTTTAGATGGTTTGAATGATTTAGTTGGTATAGATGTTAGACTGATGTTCGGTAGGTTGTTAACCTAGGTAAAGGTTGGACTTGATGATCTCCATGGTCTTTTCCAACCTTATTAATTCTGTGTGTAATTCTGTGTGTAAAAGAGACCAGGTCAGTCAGGCAGGACCTGCCCCTCCTAAATCCATGCTAACTGAGTGTAATGCCTTGTCCATCCTGTGTGTGCCATGTGATTGCACTCTAGATGATCTCCTCCATAACCTTGCCAGGAACTGTGGTCAGGCTTACAGGACAGTAATGTCCCCGATCTTCCTTCTGGCTGGAGCTGCAGTGATGCTCCTTGGGGCAGTGGATGGCGCTCAGGAGCACAGGAGTTGCAGTTGCTCCCTTCCAGCAGCGGTACTGCATGTTGGTGGGAATGGGACTCGGAGGGGAAGGAACCATGTGGGGACAAGACAGTGGCCTTGGAGGGTAGGGGAACTCCCTGCAGAGCAAAGTGTCCCTGCAGCACTCAATCCAAAGGGCTGAGAGGGACAGGGGACACCCAAAACATGGGGAGGGGGCCCAGAGATGGAAACATATGATCCCAGAGCCCAGCACATAGTCCATAGTGAGCCAGGTCGCCATTGCTATCTGTGGGGTCCTCGTGAGGGGTCTCAGTGGTTAAAAAAAAAATGGTGAATGGATGAAGTCAGAGGTTGGCAGGAAACAGGCAGGAGTGGTGGGGATCATGCTGGAATCCCCAGTGAGCAGCACTGAGGGAGCTCTCCATCTGTTGCCACATACAAAAAGAGATGGATTGCAGGTCTCAGTGTTCCCTCTTAAAGTCTCTGCTTATGTTCCAAAGGTTCGACGTAGGACCAGGCAGTCCCCACCCCCCAAAACCAGCCAAAGATGCAAACAGAGGACAGCCCAACCCCAGCCCAGCCCCACCCCCCTGCCAGTCCAAGCTGGCAAACAGTGGGGAGGGAAAAGGGTTATTTTTCCCTGTTCTTCTCTCTGGTCCCACCTCCCTCAACCCGTCACAAATATACAGGAAAAATGTGGGGAAATGTTCACAAATATGGCTGACAAATAAAGATCTCCAGTGAAACATCACTAAATACTCTACATTTTCTTTCTTCTGTATTGAGAGATGTATTACGATATGACAATGATTAATATTTATGTATATGTATCATAGTATTGTGATAAATTCTGCCTATATACTTAGTCTTAGCTGGAGCACATGTGTATAGTCACTCAGAAGGTCAGTCTTACAGGTACTGGGTATTCATCTTGTTTGTATGACATTTAGGCTGTGTCAGAGGAGGTTTAGACTGGATATCAGGAGGAACTTTTTCACAGTGAGAGTGGTCTCCCACTAGAATGGGCTTTCCAGGGAGGTGGTGGAGTCACCGTCCCTGGATGTGTTTAAGGATAGGTTAGATGATGAACTTAGTGGTATGGTTTAGATGGTTTAAGTGGTTTAGATGGTATAGATGTTAGACTGATGTTGGATAGGTTGTTAACCTAGGTAAAGATTGGACTTGATGATCTCCATGGTCTTTTCCAACCTCATTATTTCTGTGTATTTCTGTGTAATGGCTTCTCTAACATGAATTAAGCGTGTCTCATCAAACTGATCAGTCCAGTTGGTCTTGGATATAGGTTTTTCCCAAGTCTTTTCTCAAGGGTCTGTAGAGTTTTTCGATTAAAGGATTTAAGCAAGAATAAACATGTATGTGAGTTGCTACCAATAGGTTTTTTTTTAGTTTGAGTGATTATGGAGAAAAAAATTAAAACCAGAATGCACATAAGATGCAGGATTGAATGTATTTTTTAGGTCTTCTCCAATCTAAGTGTTTCTATGATTCTATTATAAAGCATTGGAACAGGCTGCCTAGGGAAGTGGTTCAAGCACCACCACCTGAAGTATTTTAAAGATAGGATGCTTAGGGACATGGCTTGGTGGTGGGCTTGGCAGTGTTATGTTTACAATTTGACTTGATGACCTTAAAGTTCTTTTCCAACCTGAATGAATCTGTGATTCTATGAATTGCCTTATAGTGTGACAAGGTTTTCATTAAATATATTAATATATTTTATTAAATGGAACTGTAACTCTATTTTTCCATACCATCTTCACTTATGTAGTGATTTAACTCGGGCTGGATGCCAGGGGCCCACCACAGCCACTCTCTCACTCTCCCTCGCCCAGCAACTGAGGAGAGACAATATAACGAGAGGTTTCATTAGTTGAGATAAGGACTATAACAGATTCTTTGCTAATTACCATCGCAGGCAAAACAAGACTCCATTTGGGAATAATAGTTAAATTTATTACTAACAAGATCAGAGCTTAAGAGTGAGAGACAATAAGAGACACCTTTTCCCCTCACTCCCTCCTTCTTATATCCAGCCTCCTCTCTCGCTGTAGTCCAGGGAAAAGGCGAGGTGGAGGAGGGGGTTGTTATGGTCAGCTGCTGTTTTCAGCTGCTGCTTGGGGAGAAGAGCCCTTCCAACCACATTCCATGGGGTCCCATCCCATGTGAGACAGCTCTTCACAAATTATGTGGGTCTCTCTCACAGGATACAGTTCCTCTCACAAACTGCTCCGGTAAGAGTCCACCCCATGGGCAGCAGCCCTTCAGACACTTCTGCTACATGGGTCACATTCCACAGACTGCAGTCCTTCAGGTGCAGCTGCTCCAGCATGGGCCCCGCAGGCTACAAGTCCTAAGAGGAAATCCTGCTCCAGTGTGGGCTCCTCTCCCCACGGGCTACAGTCCCCTGCCAGGACCCTGCTCCAACATGGGCCTCTCACAGGCTACAGCCTTCCCCCGATATCCACCTGCTCCAAGGTGGGCTCCTCCATGGGCTACAGGTGGATCTCTGCACTCCTGTGGTCCTCCATGGGCTGCAGGGGCACAGCTGCTTCACCATGGTCTTCCCCATGGGCTGCAGCTGGATCTCAGCTCCGGCACCAGGAGCATCTCCTCCCCCTCCTTCTGCACTGACCTTGGTGTCTATATTGTTCACAGACTCTCACCCTGTTCCTCTCCAGCAGCCATCTTTGTCTAATCTAACTTTTTCTTTTTTTCTCTTCTTTCTTAAAGATGTTATCACAGAGGCGTTCCTTTAACTGCTGATTGTCCTGGCCTTGATCAGCAGCGGGCCCAGCCTGGAGCCGGCTGGCACTGGCTCTGCGGGACACGGGAAAACTTCCAGCAGCTTCTCGAAGAAACCTCCCCATCAGCCTCCCCACTGCTACCGAAACCTGGCCACAGAGAAAACAATACAATGTACTAGGTGGTAGAGATGCTGTCTTTGCTGGGACTATTCCCATGCTGTGGAATTATTTTGGTCTATCCCCTGTGTCATTTATGGGCTAAGACACAAGGCTTCTTTATAGCTCTGAACTACATAAACAGCTATAACTTTGATTTCTTCATGCTATGCATTATCCACTCTTCTGAGTTTGATCGGTAGCAGTTGTGAGAGTTATACTTCAGTGTGTCCCAATATATCATCTGAGATATGTCATGCATACATATTCTGCACTGCAAGAAGGATATGCAGATAGCAAGTAACCTAAATACTCGTCATCCTCTCACAAGCACTGGTTTGTTGAACATACAGAGGTAACAAGGAATGACAGTCCCATTCAAAGGACTCTTTAATTAAGCAGGCTGATAATGTGCCCTTTTAGAAAGTATAGTTCCCAATGAAAATTTAAGGATTGACTCCCAGCATGAGCAATAGGAAAAAAGTTGTGTGTACATTTCTCTTCCTTTTACTTGTTGAAGTAAGGGAAAGGTCTTGGACAACAGTGTTTGGGTTGGTAGGAGAGACGGAAAAGAATGTATAAAAAGAGGGGGAATCCACAAAGATTCAGGCTTTTAGAAGTAAGTTGAAGAGCATCAGCCTAAAAACTACAGCCCTTACAGCTGAGGTGTTTCACAAGGTTTTCAGAGAAATAGATTTGAATCCTCTGCCTCCTTGTCTCGCAGGAACAATTTACTTCTGGGAATAACATCAATAAGAATTCCTGAGAGCTTTCTGACCCCTCTTCCATCCATCACAGCTGAGTGTTAAAATGAACTACCATGTCCTGACTTTCAATGTAGTTTGCTGGAAATCTTTTGAAAATACAAAATGTTCCTGTCAGGCTGAACATCAGAAAGTGAAACACATAAAATCACGTTACTGCAAAAAATCTTGGCCTTTGTATCTTAGATGACTAAGTTTAGTGCACATTTCCTGACAAGTTAGACATCTTGTTTAAATTGAGAATTAATGTGTTACTAGACTTTTGTGTTGTTAGCAAACTCTTCTGCAGGTCACTAATTTTTGAATGTATTTGTGCTGGTCCAACTCAGAGCACTCAGAAACAATTTGGCACAAATATGTCACCTAACCTCATATATAGGGTTATTTCTGTAAGACTTTTTTCACGTCTCATTAGAACCCTTTTTACACCTGCTATAAACTGAACTTTTGAAACTAAAATGCAGAAATCGATTCAAATGATAAAAAGTCAAGATTTTCATCCTTTATTTCAAACAGTGTTCCTCAGAGACCAAATTGGAGTGAGATTAATGAACTGGGTCAAAGAAGATAGTTTTGACACATTCTCTTTGGGAACAATATGTATAATAGTGGAAATACTCTTGATTGTTTTCCATTTTTTCCTGCAGATACTTATTTCTCTTATTACTTGTTGTAAAGCTTAAAACAACATCAATTTTTAAGGACTTGAAAGATAATCAAATAAGACAAGCATAATTTTCATTCCAGTACTCTTCTTCTCTTGTGTTCTCTTCTTGAAGTATGATAGATATATATAGACATTCACAAAATATAGTAAAATAAAAAGAAAGAGGTGGGGGAGGGTAAAGAAAAATCTAAGTGATGGAAATGAGTAATTGCTGGCAGCAAGTCTGCAGGGAGAGAGCTGACACTGTACAACACATAGTTCATGAATAATGAGAGAAGTCTCAGTCCTGTGCAATCACTGCCAATTGAGTCAGAAATTTCAAGTTAGAGGATTCATCAGAGCTGATCGGTGTCATAAAGACATCCTTTCCTTGGATAAACATACATATTTCTTCACTGAAATGTCATCTCTTAATTTGGATAGTGGATACAAAGTAAAGCCTTATGCGGTCTTTTACAAGGACATCTATAATTTCACCTGAACCACAGAATATGACAATTTGGAAGGACTTATGAGGACCACTGAGTCCAAATCTTAGCTCTGCATAGGACCATCCCCAGGAGTCAATCCATGTGCCTGAGAACACTGTCCAAATGCTTCTTGAATTCTGTCAGACTTAATGTGTATCAGCATTTGTTTGCTCCTTAAAACAAGGGCTTGCATTTTGGCAGTGATGGATAGGGACCCTCTGGGTCACAGGTGCTAAAAAAGACATAGGGCCTCAGACCTATGATGCCCCAGAGAATCCAGGAAATAAAGACTATGTACAAGACAGTAGGGAAGGGGCGAAAACGGACTCTGAAGAGAGAGAGAGCAAGAGAGTTTATTGCAAATTTATCCACTTTTTACTCCATAATTTGTTTTGGTTTAACATAGCCAATGAATTAAAGGAATAATGAACACGTTATGCAGAGGTGTCTTCTACCAATGACTTAGAGCCACAGCAGAATCGTGAGTTCTTAATATCTGATGTTTACATTCTTTGGACATTGTGTCATGGTATAAGCATGTTCCAGTAATTATTTAATGATGTATACATTAGTGCTGTGACAATTGTGGGGAGCCTGTTCAAGCACCCACTTACTCTCTGAGTTAAGAACCTTTTTCTAATATCCAAAGTAAACCTCTCCTGATGTAACTTCAGGCCATTTCCTCGAGTCTTGTCACTGGTCATCACACAGAAGAGATCAGTGCCTGCCCCTCCTCTATCGGTTACAAGGAAGCTGTAACTGCAATGAGGTCTCCCCTCAGCCTCATCTTCTCCAGGCTGGACAGACCAAGTGACTTCAGCTGTTCCTCATAAAGCTTCCCCTCAAGGCCCTTTTTTGGCCTCATTTGGATGCTCTCCAATGGCTTAATATCTTATGTTGCAGGGATGATTTAAAGTACTTCACCTATGAATTTACTAGTTTGCTGGTTTATGGAGGAAGAAAATGACATAAACAGATGTATCTATAGATTTGTGTGAAGTTCATAAATATAATTCCACTTAGAACAGATAAAAGTCTGTGCATATGTAGCTAATGATGGTTTATCTAGCACTTTTTGTCAAAAGTTAGGAACATCTGTCTTTTCCAAGTGCATCTTGTCTAGTTTTCATAGACTACCTTCATGCAGTTTTTGTTTTGTTTTATTTTTTACTTTTTTCTATTTCCCTCTTTATTAAACACAAAGCAAGTACTCAATTTTATCTTTAGTTGGATTTTCAGGAAATTCACAGTTTAAATATATCTGAGGGTCTTTTTTTTTGCTGGTGTAGGAAATAGATAAGAAAAGGAAAGAAAAAGTTTTCTTTCTATGTTAGAATGAACATATTCTCTGCAATACTTTCTCATTTATTCTTCACCTGGCATACTCTGTTCCCTATACTTTGTGTCCTCATTTTGTTTACATTGTAGTTACAGAAATCCATAACCCCAGATAGTCAGGGATATTAAAGTGAATGAAAACATGCAAGGCAAAATAAATATTATCACCTAGGTATTGAAATAATTAAAGAGTTTGATTAAAACTTTGCCTTTACCCTCAGCTCTGCAATTGTTATAATTATTTACTTGAAACTGAATGCTGTAACAACCTTGGTTAGGAAGATTTCATTGTAAATTAAACCCACTAGGTGCTTCCAATAAACTTGTGATACACTCTGTGACCCAGCTTTAATGTCAAAATGGAGCACCTTTCCTGAATGCACTAAGTTCCTGTTAAGATATATTGTGTGGTTTGGGGAATTTTGTATTTATTTCTTTTTTTTAGTGGAAGTTAAAGGGAATATGGAGGAGCAGAAGACAATGGCCATATCACTTTCTGTTTGAAAGATCTGCTTCTTATCAACTGAAGAGGCTGGGTAAATTCCATCAACTTGTGCTAGTGGGGGAAGATGACAGGGGGTAAAAATTAAAAGAAAACCAGAAGTTATTTTCACATTTTAACAGAAGTTAAAATGATAAGGAAAATGCAGCTGTTACTCTGGATGGAATGTGGTTAGCATGTTCTATTATGATTCCTCATACAACAATAAGCACCTGTTAAGAGGGATGGAATGGAAGGTGGTGTGGATACACAGTAGGCAGGCTTTGTGAAAGCCCTTGCATGGGGAAGAACTAGATGGTACTTTGCAGCTGCTAAACCACATAGCACCTGTTAATCAAGGGAGAGAGGACAAGATGTTCTGCTGCTGAACTGACATCTGTGGTGAAATCTCTCTCTTAGGATGGCACTGTTTTTTTAAAGCCTGATTGTAATATTAACATACACCTCCATTCAAAAATTACTCACCTCCAAGGAATGACCACCCATAATGGGCATGTGCTCTATATTATTTTTGACTGCATCTTTAAAAGTGAGGTGAGAGAATTTTATACCAATCAGTAACAAAAGTATTTATGATTAAAATCACTCAAATTTCCCATAAACGTGAAGAACTAGTATAAAAGTGAGTCCTTCACATCCGCTAGCAGTTGCTAGCAGCAGATAACACACTTGAATAAAGTGGGAAGACCTGCTGAGGGGTGCTCCCTTATGCTGTTGGCTTACCTCCCAGAAAAGGGCAGCCTAATCACACTTCTGTCAAACAGGACTATTTGGTGAAGGGTCTCCATAATGGGACACTGACAGACTGGTCAGGCACAAGGGTCTCAGCTTTCCCAAGGGCATTGACAGAAAAATAAAACACTAAGGGTGAAGGAAATCTCCCCTTTTCACATGATAGCTAGTCAACAAAGTTGTCAAAATACTGAAAACAAATCTGTGGGAGATATTTGTCCTGGGTGATTCTCCTCAGAAATATGATCTTACAATATGCTCTAAGCATGGAGGAAGAAAGTCCAGACTTAGAAATTTTGTGTGCAGTGTTTAAAAAAAAAACAACTTCAAACGCACAGTGGTTAATAGCAACTGTTTGGTTTCCTCCTTTAAGAAATATTTTAAAGGGAAAACAATATAATTCTACTGAGGAAGCCTGTAGTTGGTATCCCCCTTTTCCTGTTACTTATTGCAATATGAAAGTGTTACCAACCTTATAGAAACTATTGAGAAGAAGATTTGTGAGAATTTGGGCAGACAGTTTCTGGTGCAGTGCCTTTATTTTACTAAAACAGTCTTGAAAAAGTGTTTAGGTTAACAGCAATAATGAAGTTTTGATATGATTAATAGATAAATGTTTCATCTATACTAGGATTTCTTGGAAATCTCCCCATGAATGCCTAGCCTTCTACAACAAATGGCGTATTTGTTATAATGAAGAAAAAAACAAACCACCAAAACCAGAAACAGTAATACAAAGCCCAAGATTAAAAAGCTGTTTTTCCAATTTTTTCTCTTTAAAAGGGAAAAGAAGCATTAAAAATAAGACCAAACTTAAAGCTCATCCTTTAAAAGTGCTCAATTTTTTAAATTTATTGGGAAGATAATATTATGGAGGACTGGCCTCCTCTCTTCCTTTCAGTTCGAGCTCTCTGCTGAAGAGGACTCTTTTCATATCTCATGGTAGAAATGAATGGATCTAGAGTGCTAACCTACACAGTAACATAAATAGTGGAGAAGTTCAGGAGGTTATCACCTAACTGAAATTTTACTGTATGGTCTAAAACAGAAGCTTTAAGGTGTATGTTTTCCAGGGACAATAGGAGCCTATCCTGTACAGTTGTGGAAAACTAAATGAAAAGCAGGCTACAATGAAATACTGGAAATTAATATACCTGTCTATAGAAACAAGTTAAACAGCAGTATCTACACAGGAGGCCTGATTCTGTAAAGTAGACCTTCCTCCCACTATCTCTGAGACTTTAGTTTGTTGATGAGCATGATCTGATGCATATGTGTTTATTGTGTGTAGCAATATTATCTTATAAGTGAGCTTCATAAGGCCTCGATTGCAGCTAGTAATCAGTTTCTTCCTGCTTGCTTTCTCCATGTAACATGGCACTGCCTAAAATCTTCACATTCTGAAAGAAAAGTCTGAATTATTCATCAGCCAGTTAATAGCAGGTGATGAGATCTTTTCAGCTACAGCCCTGTCACTAGGTGTTTATTGCTCTGTTTCACCAGCAGCCCTGCTATTACTGGGCTCAGAAGAACCCTGCACAGAGGCATGACATGTATTGGTAGAGACAGCTCTTTAAAGACTCTGTTTTGCCTGGGAGGTCATGTGAAGGTTATTATGAACAAATTATTTCTTCATTTCTGCTGACTGAGTAGACAGTCTTAATGATCTGTCACCTAGCAATAGGCTGCCTGTTCAAACATAAAGAATGGCATACTGATGGCTTGTAACTAGAATCAGTTCATTTTAGCTATTCTCTTGCCAAGCATGTTTCCAAGATACATACAGTATTTACATATTCATGAGCCTTTACAGACATTCACACCATGAGGGGGCCTGTCTGATAATGTGATACAAGTTTGTACTGTGTCCTGAGGCACTTGGAGTCTATTAAGTGAATCAAATCTGTTCACTTCTGTTCTTCCTAGGTGGTGTTCTTGGCCTAAAGGAGTGGGACTGCAATCAAAATTTGTGTACACTACCTTACTTTTTTTCCCATCCACTTAACTTTTTTCCATGTTGAAGTTAATTCCATTTAAGCTTTAAGCTGATCCAAATTAGCTCTTAGAAAGTCAGAGCACCACTTTCTCATGCTACTGGTGTTCAGAGATGCAGTCATGAGTCTTTGTCTGCAGGCAGAAAGGTGACACGCCCAGGCAAAAGCATCTTTTAATTTTTTTTTAACTCTCCTGAGATATTTATGTCTGCCCCACTTTTTGATGTGGGGGAAAATAACAGTAAATGTGGAGTACATGATGTGGAATGGGGAAACAGAAAGAAGAAGAGAATGAATCTTTCATACTGAAATGGCAAAGGGCTGCAGATTTCTCTTGTTAATCTGAACGTTCACTCTCTCGACCATGCCTCTAATAATATGCTATCATTTTCAACAGAGATTAGAAGAAAAGTGAAAACATGTCAACTAATAGAAATGAAAATATGAGCAACAGTAAAAACTGGAATGTGGTTTGGGTTATTTCTTGAGTTTAAAAGAGTTGGGTAAAAATATCTCCCGTTGAAGGTGACATTTTCCTTTATTTTTGAAGTTTGTACAATCTCCTTTCAGATACCCTAGTATGCAGGGAAGTAAAGGAAGGTTGAAGGAGACAAACTGCCATTTTCCTCCACCCTGCAAAAATGGAAAGTCCAAGAGGCAACAAGTGTTCTCATTTCTCTCTAACAAGTACTAGTGCGTTGCACTGCCTTTAGAAGAGATCAGAGGAAGAGACAGTTAAATAGAAACTGATGTTGTAGCATATTCTTTTGGTAAATTTTAGTGTTAATTCCATTAAAAAAATTGGTTATCAGTGCAAGGAAATAATTTTTCTGTAAGTGTTAGACTGCAGCTTAATATGTAGTGTAAACAGAAAGATAAATAACAAGGTGTTTATGATCCATGTTTAAGGTTGTAAACTCCATACAGACAAGACTTACAAAGGGAGAAGCAAGTACGTTGGAGAAGTTGTCTGGAAGGTCGATGCGTAGATGAAAACAGTGTAATGCTGCATGGTCCCTGAAGCATAAATAAACTCTTTCACAAGTGCAATCACATTCCTTTGCCTAATCACTTTTTTAACTTTTGCTAACTTACATAAATATATTTTTTCAGAGCACCCCATTTTTCTGTCTTTAAAATTCTTAAACACAAAGTTATATTCTTTCAATATCTCATATTTGCTTGTGATTATAAAAGTAAATTCTCCTACTTGTGAAGAAATTTTTACAATGTTTCCTATGAAGCACATACGCTTTAATGAAAAGTGGTCACAGAGCAAGATACTCTTCTCTAAACATGTTGCAGAGAAGAATTCATTATGAACTTTATTCCATAAAATTGTGTAGAAGATGTGATGTTCTCTCACCCTCCACCGAAGTGAGGATTTGCGCAAAGCTCTCCATGGATTGAGCTCAAGCAGCTTTAGCAGAATGTGGTCTTAGTTACATCTTCTGTAGTCAGAAGATGATGTTGTCCAGAAGACTGCTATAACAGCTATATTGACAAAAAGGCATTGAAAGAGAACTTGCATTTATTTCTAATCAGAAGTTTAGAGGTGGAAAAAACAGTGACTATCTCCATGGATACAAATTGTTTAGTATTAAATGTGGCTAGTAAAATTCCTCTTGTTACTTCTGAAGGCACCTTTATTTTTTTATTTTTAAATTTTCTATTTTTAATCTTATAAAATATTATGTGTCTTTTTTTCTTAGTGGATTAAATAGAGATTAAATAGATTTTATGTAGCTGTCTGGAATATATCAGGCCTTTTCAGTGAGGCTTTGATCTATTTTGAGGCCTTTGAAAGCTGACTTGGATGATATGTCAATGTATTCATGGTATAATGCAGTGAGGAGCATGGAAGCTTCTATTACTATCTTTGAGAATTTATTAGAGAAATGATGCTTGACAAGAACTGCACATTATAGAAGAATTGTTAATTTTGAAATTAGCTCTGGCAGATCTGCTTAAAGGAGTTTATAGGGAGAAAAAGTACTCTCAAAATCATCTGAAATGAAGCCTGCACTGAGGATGCCGCAGAAAGGCTGATGGGGTAATATGTTAGTTATATCTGCTTTAATCCATTTGTTACCAGGAGAGAACTTAAATTGTGCACAGATTAATGAAGCATTGAGTCAGATGTATACTGATGAACTTGTGTCTGCTTCTCTACCTTTTGTTGCTACGGAACCAGAGAGATGTGAAATTGCCAAAGAACCTGCACCCAGCAAGGAACTCTGACAGTCAATTAGAAAAATAAAATGGAACATTTAGGAAATGAGGTCTCAGCTTTCTGATCATATGCAATGCATGAAAGGCTGCTTTTTCTGGTGTGTACTTTGCTAATGTGTGTGATACTGGTACATTAAGTAAACTGTTGAGTATGAAAAAACGTATGGAGTGAAAGTCACTTTACTCCACGAAGCCTGACTAATCAGATGTTAATTGGGGAAATTTTCAGGTATTTGTCACCTCCTAGCCCGCAATCAGGACGTTTCCAGAATTTCCGACACAGTTTATAGAAACAGGAATGGTAAGTGCACCAAAGCTATTTCACATTAGGGTACGGAATTTCTCTGTTGGGTTTGCAAGGTCAGGTTTTGATAGTGTAAGGACTATCAAAAGGATAAAGCAGGCTTCTTGGTAGGGCTTGTGGTTCCTTTGTGGGGACTGACACTGGACTAGACTGTTCCTGAAGAACTGCACCATGTGAAGGGACACATGTTGGGGCAACCCATAGAAAATTGTTGCCCATTGGGGTGGCCTCACACCAGAGAAGTTTGTGGAGAATTGTCTTTCAAGCTGGAGCAGGGGAAGGACTTTTTTCCCTGAGCAGTTGCAGAAACAACCTGTAATGAACTGACCCTAACTTCCATTCCCTGTCTCCCCGTGCCACTATGGGAAAGAAGATAGAACTAGAAAGGAAGCAGTTTGGGGGGAAGATGTTCTCAAGATTTATTTTACTTCTCATTATCCTGCTCTGATTTTGTTAGTACTAAATTCAATTAATATCCCTGAGTTGAGTCTGTTTCACCTGTGATGATATTTGATGAATTATCTCTTCCTGTCCTTATCGCAAATCGTGAACCTTTCCTTATATTTTCTCTCCCCATCCATGTGGAGAGTAGTGATAGAGCAGTTTTGGTGGGTTCCTGGCCTCCAGTCAGAGTCAACCCACTACTAATTCTAATACACAGAACTTGACTATCATTTAGAATCAATGTCCTTTAAAACCATCTCTTTAATGTCCTATCTATGAATATTTTTCCCCTCTACTGCTTCCCTACAACATGTAGGAGATAGAGAACAGCCTTACATGCATGAGAGGCACAGTGTGAGTCTGTTTTACCAAAGCCGTCAGTAGCTATGCAGTACGTAAGTGACATTAAACTAGGAATAATATTTGGAAAGAAATGAAAGAACTTGTCAAGAGAGGTTCAAACTCAATATAAGGTAAAAGAGTTGTATGTTTTGCTACAGGTGTATCTTCTAAAACTTATGTCAGGAGTTTTATTATATTTGAAGGTATGGTCTTAAAGAGGAATAACATCTGTCTTAGTTATTGATTCTGTAAGGTGCAATTCATTCTTATTTTTCTGATAGCCAGAAATTGTAATGAGTGCTGAGTGTTAGGATATTCCCCGGTCTTACTCAGTGAGTGATTTAATCAGTCTACTCTTGTCTGCTTTCCCTGTACTGTGATTGGACACATAGCTGCCTTATTACTAGAAATCTAAGAAAGCTTTAAAATTCCAACTTTATGTTTGGAGGTTATAGGGAGGGTTTTCTGCCTTCTTTTGCATTCAGTGATAGTTTGCAATTTATTGTATTTTACCATGATTGGTGTTTCATTGTTTGAGAGGTGTTAAATCATTTCTATTTTTGTTTTGTACAGTTCAATTTGTTAAATGCTATTTGACACTTTTTTAATGCTTTCTGCTTCAGTGGAAAACAACAATGAAATACAAAATGTTCAAGAAAGGAAGTTTAGCCAGGGTTTTCTTTCTAGGGCTGGCTATAAACTAGAGATAACAGCTTGCAAATGGTACACTTTGCGAGGCACTTTCTGCGGTAATGAATCTTTCAAGCAGCAGATGGAACTCCTAGAAAAACTCTGTGTGTCTCTTGGGAGAATTTTTCTTTCCAAAAGCACAGGTTTTTTCACTTCAATGGAGTCTACAAGATCCTACACTGATCTTGTCTGTGTATGGAGAGCAGACAAACTTGTATGTTCATCAATTAAAAGATTGCATCGCTGAAGTATAAAATTATATTTTTAGGGTACAAGAAAACTTGGCAGTTTTTTTTCTGGTAACTAGTACATAATGTATTCTGTGAGCTAGGTACGGAGCAGAGTTGAATTTCACAGCACAGATGCACCATAACCAGGAAACATTAAGTCAGACAGAGGAGCTTGATGGGGGAAAGGCTTTTCAAGTAGAGGATCTCATGTCAATGTTGAACACTTCACTGAGTTGGAGATTCTTGTGGTAGAAATGTGAATAATGGTTGGAAAAAGAGAAAGTTGGGTGTTCTGCAGCTTCCTAAACTGCTCGGAAAGCAGATAGTAAAAAAAAAATCCAGTTTCAGGAAAATATGTTTTTTATGGCTCTAGGTCAGTCTGCCTCCTCTGCCTGCCTTCTTCCTTCTGATGGGAGAAGAATCAAACTAGAAGCTGAGACAAAATCTGTATTAGGTATATAGGATGGCGGTGCTCAGATAATAAGGCTAGCTTTTTGTAGTAGTAAGTGAAAATTCTAAATGTCATTTACAAGGTCATAAAAATGTGCATTGTTGCAAATACTCAGCGCTGCTAAACTTGAAGTTAAAATTTTACGTCTCATGAATGGCAGATTGGTTTTAATGAGACTGAGAAATTGGTGCTTTCTGCAGATAGTGTGCTTGACAGAGAAACACAAAAAGTCTCTGCAAAGACTGCCTGAGTACTCAACACAATAATGCAGGTATGCGCAAAAAGATTAGTCTTCAGTAGAGATGCATGTGTACTAATTGAATAGCCCTGTTCTGTCTCACTTTCCTCAACCATCTAATATGTGCACTCTCTTCACCTCATGTCCCTGCACTGGACAGGTAGAAGGATTGTGTGGGCATGATAACCATCTGAGGAAATTATCTGTCAAAAAACCTCATCCTTTCCCTTTTTCACCTTTCACCCTGAAAGTGGCAAAGGGTACAGAATTTTGGGACTAATTGGACATGGGACCCAGAGATAGATGATTTTTAAGGTCAGCAATGTCTTATGTGTAAATAATGCTACCATCTTTTGTCAAGCCCATTTTAACTGTGCAAAGATGTGGTCGTAACATTTTCAGTACTTACACAGCTATCCTTGGGGAAGTAAATGTTGATGAACTCCAAGACCAAAAAAGCTGAGGCATGGAACTTCAATGATTTTCAACTAAGTTGTAATGATACTAGGGTCTACCTGAGTTATAATAAGAGAGGTAAAAATATTTGTGAGGCAAACCCTTGTCACTGTAAGGAGTATATATTTACATTTATAGCTTGATAACAAATATAGTTTTGATGTGCATAGTTCATTGTTTTGTTTTTGTTCTGAATAGAAAAAGCATCTTAGAAGTATAAGAGTACTGTATAAGAAATATTCATTTTACTCATATAAAGATACACAGGTTGGTTTTTTTGTTTTGTTTGTTTTTATGGGATCAGTATTCAGTTTTCTCAAATTCTTTAACTTGAAAAATTATTCAGTGCCATGCTGTTTTAGCTCAGTTGTCAGTGCACTTTGCTTATATTTTTGCTTTTTAATCCTTAAATTAAAAATCCTTTTAGAATGTATTTTATAGAACACTTCCTGCTACCATCATGATGTTTCTTAAAGACCTATTCAGAACTGAGAAGTCATCACTTAAGAGACCCTGCTCCTCATTTTTAACCACCCTAGCTTTTTCAATCTTGATTTAATCAAGGCAGAATGTTTTTAATCAAGCTGAAAAGCTAATTTCTAACCTTGAGTTAGATTCTGATAGCCAGAAAAAAAAACACAAACGGATATTCTCAGGATCTAGACTGTTCATGGTGTTTCTTTTGAGAACATCATTAAATACCATACATATAGGACTCAAGTAACACTGCCATTCCCCAAGAACTTTTATGAAGGCAGTGATTTTCTTATATGGATGAGTTATAGGCTAAATAACATTACCTCTGTGTAGGCCTGCTCAGCTTTTGTAAGTATCAGAAGGAGATGGCAGCTTTTCACCACAGTCAAAATTCTAAGATTTACCCTTCAAGGAGAGGGTCACGGAGTATTTTATTATGTGCTTACTGTTAAACACTTATATGAATGTCAAGGCATTTAAATCTAACACTGCATCCATACCTTTGTACTCCTTTGCACAATCTTCATTTATTTTCTTGGTTTAATGGTGCCTGCTGTTTTTTATTGGAGGGGTCAAACCTGTTTTTGGACTTGTGAGCACCATGCATATTTATGTTTTGGGAACTGCTAAGGAGAAAAATTTTTGATCATGCTGACCATATCCTACAGCTATCTGTCTCTCATGTGACCCATTGGGAGCTGAGGAGCTTCTGTTACTTGAACTTGAACAGAGTTCCTGTTACATTTCTGAATTTTTTTCTTCCAGGCAATTTACAATTTGATTCTTTATACCAGTTTTGGTTAATTTTTCAAAACAGAGGACTGAGTTTTAAATTTATAGCTCTCTGTTAAATTTTGTCATTTCTTTTCTTTGATTGTCCATGCTCCTGTACGGTCTTTAAAGAATAATATATCTAGGATGTTGTCCTATCACTATCTTATGCAAAACATATATTCCTGAAGTTTCTGTGAGTTCTGCCTAACTAATGGCTCAACATCTGAAACACTTTGTATAATAGACAATTGTCTGGTAGATTTTCCCTAAGAAGGTATTTATTGTTTGTAGAAAGAGATGAAAAAAGTTTTAAATTTCTTATTTTATGGTGTTTCCAGAAGGCTTTGGCTTCTATAGAACTTCCATTTTCTTTTCGAAGAGCTTTTGGCTTTCATTTAAGTTATTTTTCATTTGCTACTGATATCCCAGTTTATCCCTATAGCTTCCTTTTTATTCTAAGCTCTTCATGCTGGACTTACTCATAACAGACTTTCTGTTCTACAATGTGCTTGCTGGATCACATGATTTGACTGTATTTGATGATCAGAGAGCTGGACAACCTCTCCTGTGAAAACAGGCTCCCAAAGTTGGGGTGGTTCAGCCTTGAGAAAGCTCCATAGAGACGTTACAGCAGACTTCCAGTACCTAAAAGAGGCCTGCAAGAGTGCTGGAGAGGTGTGTAGTGATAGGACAGGGGGTAATAGTTTAAAACTGAAAGAGGCTAGGTGTACATATTAGGAAGAAAATTTTACTGTGAGGATGATGAGACACTGCAACAGGTCGCCCAGAGAAGCTGTAATTGCTCCATCTCTGGAAATGCTGGGGGCCAGATTGGATGGATGAACAACCTGGTCCAGTAGAAGGTGTACCTGCCCATGGACGGGGGGTTTTAACTATGTAATCATTAAGGTCCCTTCCAATCCAAATTGTCCTATAACTCTACAGATCTTTAACTAAATTATTTTATGTCTGGACTCTATTGGCCAAGAACTAGCTCTAGATTTGACTTAAGGCAGCCTGCAAGGGTGTTTTAAACCATTAGTTTCCTAAGAGATACCATTCTTGCATTGTTAGTGAAGAATATTAAAGACTTGAGCTTCTAAAAAAGATGACACCTGTTCATCTGGACTAAAAACATGCCTTTTTTTCTCTGTGAATGTAACCTCTCTTATTCCATAAAAAATTCCATAAAAAATTCTTCATTTTGTAAGCAATACGTATTTCCACTGTTAGTGAATTACTTTTCAGTTGGCCATCCCTTTCAGAGATGCCCATGAGTATTCCATTCAATGTCAGAGTTTAAAATTTTTAGGTTTTTGAGTCATATGGATATGTGAATACATTTGAGTAGTGTGCAAATGACAATGACAGTTCTCCTCTACAATAGAAACAAGCATACATTGTCCATGTCCTTTACAGCTGTCAAGTAGTCAAGGAGATTTTTCAGCTTTGGTAGTAGATCAAGAGCTGTCACCAGAAAGAAATGTCAAACTTATTGATTTTATTTTATTTTTATTCCCTCCCCCAAAAAACCCCAACAAAATCCCAAACAGCAACCAACCTCCAAACGAATTAAAAAATCCCCAACCCCCAAAAACAACAAGAAAAAAACCCCCAAAAGCAAATCCCCAAACTTGTTAGTGCCTCTAAAAAGATTCCATCTACAAGCAGTGCCAAAATGAGAAAAAATCAATTACTAGAGTTATTTAACCTGACTAAATTTCTATTAGTCATATGTGCTTAAGATTACATACATACCCTTTCAATTATAATACCTGATTTTTTTAATACTTAAAAGTTTTCCAAACTATTTGTATGCTCTTAACAGAGAACACTAACAAAACTGGGACGCTTTTGGTGACCTACATCCATTCTG
The DNA here is from genome assembly GCA_013399895.1 of Serilophus lunatus. Taxonomy (NCBI): domain Eukaryota; kingdom Metazoa; phylum Chordata; class Aves; order Passeriformes; family Eurylaimidae; genus Serilophus; species Serilophus lunatus. Next base: position 109,006 of record VXBA01002442.1, read on the forward strand.
ATTGCCTGTTCCATTATTGTTTGCTCTTAACCAAAGAAAATAAAATATGTGTCAGCAGTAATGAAAATTGAAAGTAGGTCAGTCTACAAAACCTCTGCATCAAAACCAGAACATAATATATATTTGCCAGAGAAAAATGAGAAATATGTAAATGAAAAGCAATTAAGAGGTTAGAGTTTTAATCAGAATGATTAGAGGAGAAAAATTACCTCGTCATTCAGCACTGTGTAACTTACACCCTTGGAAACAGGATACACTAGGAAGAAATAACTTTTATCTTCCTTGAAAGAATTTGAAAAACATACTAGAATTTACTTAGCTGATTCTAAATTCTCCTTTCCTTTCTGTGGGCTTGACACGAAACTGTGAGCAATCAGCACAGGAACTGCAAATGCTTCAGCAAATTCTGAAAGAACTTTCATAACTAAGAATGAAGAAGTAGTATTTGGCTAGGCAAATATTTTGCTTCTTTTGTTGAGGCCTTAATCTTGGCTCAAAGAGGGATGAATATCTTATCAGTATTGGATGCTTGCTGTAATTTAGACAAATAAAATTCAAGGTGTGTTCCACTGATATATGCTTCTGAGGGATTTGATTCTGGTAGCACTTAGGCTCCTAGTCTTAGCAGCTTCCTTTTCTGTGTTTTGGATCTGTGAATGTCTGAAAAATTTGGATTAAAGTGAGTTGATTGTAATGCGAATTTAACATGTAATGCCAGTTTAGTCTTGATAGATTCACATTTCACTCGACACCTATTCGAGTCCATCTACACAACGATGTTTCAGAAAAAGCTTCTAAGTCTCTTGATGCTCCCATAGACTACTCAGCTGAATTCTCATAACCAGGAAAATTTTGCTGCAAACTGTGCTGGTGTAAACTCTGATTACTTCAGCTGTATATTTTCAGAGCAAAAGTTTTCTGTATCAGAACTGAATGGGAAATACCTTCATAGAAATATCTTAATTTATTTACTCAACATCTTTCTTTGAATAAATAAATGAATGAAAAAATACATGAGAAGGATGTTAATTGCTTGTAGAACTGAGTTTTTCTAGGATGAAGCTATGAAGATAACTGTCTTCACAGTGGCCTATTGGGAGCTGTGTTTTTAATTTTTGGTAAAAGAGTGTTGATAACACATCAGTCTTTTGATCGTTGCTGACTGTGCTTGCACAGAAAGAATGCTTGCTTTCTCTCTCTCTGACCTTTCCTCTCCCAAGTGTCAGGAGACTGTGTGTGGGCAAAAGTTGAGACAGGGACACAGCTGAGACAAGTGGCCCCAGCTGACCAATAGGATAACCCATGTCACCTTCAACAAGACGCCAGAAGGTGTGTGAGTCCCCATTGATGGAGCTATTTAAAATATGTGGAGATGTGACACTTATGGACATGGTTTAGTGGTGGATTTGGCTGCATTAGGTTTACAGTTGGACTCAATGATCTTAAAGGTCTTTCCCAAACTAAATAATTCTATGATTATATGAGATAAAAACACATGGAAAGGATGAGGGAGAGACACATCTGTTATGTGCGCTGAGGTTCTTCTTTCCAATGAGTGGCTGGATAGCTGGATAAATAAATCATGCAGTGGATGAGCAACTGGCTCATGGGTCGAGCACAGAGGGAAATAGTGAATGAAGTGACATCAGACTGGTGATGTGTCACTAGTGGTGTTCCACAGGGCTCTATCTTAGGGCATTGTTATAGGTTAACTGGGGGAAAGGGGAGGAGAGCGGAGTGTCTTTTAAAAGTTTTTTGTCCTTTTCAGAAAGAGAGGAACAAGCAAGATGGGTGGACCTCCTGTGTTCGTAGAGCTTAGCAGGTGGATATGGTGCCACTTCCGTCCATTCCCCTGCGATCTCCCACTGGGCGCAGAGTGAGGTGGGGCTGTTGTGTGGCCCTGCCTGACCTGGCTTGGCACCCACCACTGTGGTGTGGTGGAGCTGGGTTGAGGTCAGGAGCGGTGCTGCCAGCCCATGCTCACTGCCATGATTGAGCTGAGGCCAGGAGCAGTGCCACTTCGCTGGCCTGCTGCTCCTGCAGCTCCCTGCCCAATCCGCACCGCTGTTGAGGGTGCTGCGTCTCCCCAACTGCGGCTTCACGCGACAGTGACAGCAGTGTGGTATCCCTTCCCCTTGCGTCCCCAGGATTTCCTTTCATTCTCTTTTGATTTTTCAGGAGCTCCGGAGTGGGACCCTGACACACCACCTTCCCAGCCCTGTCCATGTGGCAGCATTCTTTCCTTCCCACCACAGCCCAGCAGCCAGCCCAGAGCAGCAAAGGGCTTTTTTTTTTTTTTTTTGAGTGTTATTATTGTCAGGTTATTGTTTGTATCACTGGTTCATGTGTATAACGGGTTATACGCGCCTTTAGCCCATATATTCAACAAATTCTTTTGTTGTTTTCTTCTCTATTGGGTCTCACGTCGCTTACTAACGCCCCCTAGTGTCCAAATCAGGACAATCTTGTGCTCTTCAACATCATAAATTACTTGCACACAGGACTGGAAGGGCTACTAAGCAAGTTTGTAGATGTTATTTTGTGAAAAATGGGAGAAGCTGCTGACTGCCCCAAAGGCATGGAGGTCCTGCAGAGAGACCTCAGCAAATCAGAGGACTGGCAATCATCAACTGGATGAAATTCAACAAGGGAACATGCTGGATTCTGCACCTGGAATGGGGCAACCCTGTATGCATGTACAGACTTGGAAATGAGATGCTGGAAGATGAAATAAGATGCTGTGGAAAGGGACCTGGGAGGCAAGTTGAGTATGATTCAGCAGTGCTCTGACAGCCAGGAGGGCCAACTGTGTTCTGGGAGGCATCAGGCAAAGCATCACCAGGTGGTCAAGGAAGGTGATTGTCCTCTCTGCTTTGCACTAGTGCAGTTTTGGGCACTGTAATATCAGAAAGATATTGAACTACTAGATAGTGTCCAAAGAAGGGCAATGAAGATGGTGAAGGACGTTGAGTGGAAGCCATATGATGAGTGGCTGAAGTCACTTAGTCTGTTTAACCTGAAGAAGAGGAGACTGAGAGGACACCTTATTGCAGTCTATAACTTCCTTGTGAAGAGAAGAGGAGGAGCAGACACTGGTCTCTTCTGTGTGGTGACCAGTGAACAGGGACTGAGGGAATAGCCTGAAGTTGTTTTAGAAGAGGTTTAGGTTGGATACTAGAAAAAAGTTCTTCACTCAGAGGGTGGTTGGACACTGAAACAGGCTTCCCAGGGAAGTGGTTACAGGGCTTGCCAGAGTTCAGGCAACATTTGGATGACAATCTCAGTGTGACTCATAGGCATGATCCTGTACAGGGCTAAGGGTTGGATTCAGTGATCCTTATAGGTCTCTTCCAACTCAGCTTCTTCTATAATCTGTGATTCTATGATTCAGTAATCCTGTGATCTCTCTGCACATAGGAAGTAATGAAAATTCCCTTTCTGTTTTTGTTAGCATACAGTGCTCTCACTTTGCTTATTAAACTGATCTATAAGTCTTTTCACCTTCTGAGTTTTTTCATCTTCATTCTATTTATCTCCACACCCCAAAGAGAAAGGAATGTGTGAAAGACAAGGAAGATGTTTGGCCAACAGCTGGTGCTCACTTGCCATCATTCTGTTTAACACTGAGCATAAGGCTTGAGTAATTAAAGATAAGGATAGAACTAGGGAGTGGTAGTGGGCAACCCTATGATGTTGCTGGAAAGTGGGTTGATTGGGGGTGGGGTGGTTATTGTAAAGTGGTGAAGAGAGGAGGGATGGAATTTCTTAGTGTATAAATTGTTTCCTTTTTGCCAGTGTTGAGATTATATTTGATTTTGGTATCAAAAATTTGTTGTTGTTGAGTATAGTTTAAAGACTGTGTGATGAATGTGAATTTTGACAAGAATTCTTAAACGTGTGCTTCACAGGGGTGGAAATACATTTTTTTTTTTTACACAAAAATATAGGCCCTTTAAATCTTAAGATACCATTGACAGAAAAGAGATGAAACCAGGTACTCTAAATCTTAAACCACCATTGTCAGCAAAACAAACAATGCAGTTCTAAATAATATAAAATAGAAAAATTAATAGCATTACATTAATCGACAGATTTTTTTCTTGGTAGTAAATGTCATAAGTAGTTTTTTATGTTGCTTTGAGGTGGACTAATACTAGTATAAATAGATATTGAACCGGGACAAAGATTCATATATTATAATAGATTATAATTGGTGGCACACATGAAATACACATTTAACAGACTCCAGAGATCATGGGTTCTGTTGACTGTGTTTCATGAAAGCTCACAGAGAAAGTGAATGTACTTCCTTTTTTCCCTCATGGAAAATCATTTAGAATCTTCATTTTCCAATATCATAAGTACTTCTTGTGAATAAATATCCACAATTTCTCAAGAACAGTAAATGAAGTCTTAGGTTGATTATTATGACAGTTACAAGAGTATTTCTTGATAAGGTTGCTGAAGTGGTTATCATTTTCTTTGGACTGATGTTTTTGTTTTTAGTGATGATTCTAGTCTCCAGAATTTCAATTCTAAAGCTCCCTTCTGTTTTGCTATTTTTCATAAGGAAAGAAGACCATAAGTAGACCGGTGTAGACTTCACAGACTATTTAAAATTACATCCTATTGGTCAGCAAGAAGCTGCCTAGTAAAATAATATCAAATGTAGCCTACAATAACTTTAGGTGTAGTTTATGAACAGTGATGAAAGAAGAAGAACTTAATGCAAATTCTAGCAAAGTCTAATATAGGAGAAGTCTTTCTCTACTAGTAAGAATATTTCAGATAAACTGTGTTTACTAGTTGTTCATAAGTGTGTACTTCTGAATTTTGTACTTTCACGAGACACGAAAACTATACATATGCAATTAAACTCTTGAGTTAGAGAGAATAAAGCCAAATGAATCCTTTAGTAGAATATGGAAAGATTATGGATGACCTGCCATTGAATCAGGAACTTCACAGTTGTCTCTTTTATGACCTCATTAACTAAACTCCTTCTGCCATCTTTAAGACTAGACCTCAATAAAATATTTCAGCTTTTTAGAGGAAAAAGTTTGTTTGGTCTGTGTTTTATTTTGTTTGTTTATGAACAGAGATACTTGCAAGTGTTTTATTTCTGTTATATAATCCAGATTAATATTATATGTGGTTGGAACGTCAGACTGAGTAATGAGTTAAATCCATCAAGTATGGTATTTACAACAGACAGTAGGAGAAAGATTGTTCTTGCAGCTAATGAAAACAGGTAGGACGGATAGACATCTTAGTTCTTGTTAACTTTTTTTCATCAGTACATGTGTGAGTCTATAAAATTTAGAGAAGATCTGTTAAGTATGAGTGGCAGGTAGTGTAGTCTTGTGCATTAAATGAAAGCAATTAAGGATATACTTAAAGATGAAGGCATAAGAATAGCATGAAATGGAAATTGTAATGATGATATTAAAAGAACAGGTAATAAGAATCAGAACTTTGACATGTATATAAAATAAGCAGATAATGCAGAAAGGTACCACATTGTTGACTAAACCTAATCAAACTGCTTTGCAATGAAGTGGAGCAACTGGGTAGCATGAAAGAAGGAATAATTAATTTGCTAATCAAACCTTAAAGCATATAATCAGTGGAGAAACTATGAATAATTGTGAATGGTTTGATAAAGTCCCTCACAGTATGAAGAAAAGTTGCATGTGTCTAGGCTCTTTAGAGCTGAATTAACTAAACTGATTTACAAGAGGGCAATCTAGCTTCAGCTTAATACTATACTGTCTCCTATAAATGTGCTACAAACATTTGGATTAACATATTCTATAGCGAATCTCTTTGTGTGCATCAGAGAATCTGTTATGGGTTCTTATGAATCACAAGTTTTCTATGCTGGTAATCAGGTCACTGTAAAAACAGTTCGATATGAAAGTCTGAAGCCAGTTGCAAAGCTTACTTAGATATTAGTTGAGATTATTAGCAAGTGGGTTTATTAAAGTGGCTTTTGTGAATTTGGCTTCCACCCTTGAACATCTGCCAGTAAGTCACTTCTTAAAACTCTAATAAGAAAGAGATACAGATTTTTTGTGTGTTTGTTTAATATGTGAGGGAGTTACATTTCTGCAACTGGTTCTGAACTAAAGGACATGAGAAGAAGTTGTAGGTGCTCTGTCTGTGTTACTGTTAAACATACTGTTTTCTTATAATATTTGAAGATGCTCATAAAAATACTTTCTCTCTTATGAAAGTTTTAAATTAGTGAGTCTGAGAAAAAGATCTGATTTTTTTGTGGGATCTTTTTGAGAGTGAAATTGATTCGAGTACTGGGTTATTGTTACAAATTTGTTTGGATTGCATTGCCCGCATCTATATAAGTATATATTGCTTCCAATCCTCTCCCCCGTGACTTTCCTGTTGTAATATAATATAAAGTTTTAAAATTACTTTCAGATGATTAATCGTTGAGGTCTTGTCTTTCCCATTCCCTCTTCCTTCCTTCCTCTTACTCTTTTCCTTAAAAAAAAAAAAAAATCAGCTGAGAAAAACTGCTTTTCTAAAAGCTTTTGACTGTCAAACATATATCTTTACCTCTGTCATCTGTATCTCTCGCTATCTCTATCATCTTTATGAATCTCTACCTCTTTCTCTATCTTTACCTCTACCTCTCTATCTTTCGCTAACTCTATATATCTTCTCTAGTAGTTTCTTAAAGGCAGTTTTGACACATTATTCCTCAAATTAACTTTGTAACAATCACTAGGTTTATTCTATTCCTTTGGGTGTGGTTACCTACGAAAATATAATATTATGGATGTCTAGCAGTAATTAGAACACATGATGGCGGCAAGGTAAATCTGCAAATGTAGATGTAATCCAGGGAAGTGACTACCTTTCAGGTTCACAGATTGAACCCTAGTTCTGGTTTGCTCTGGGGAGGAAACAATCTAACCTCTTTTTTATTGGCTCTAAGGACTTGCCAGTAAAGAAGAAACTAAGACTTTACACAACATTTCAACTTTATTAATGTAAAGGAAAGAATGCTCTTCTTTTTTTTTTTTTTTTTTT
>VXBA01002444.1:0-11244 GCA_013399895.1 Serilophus lunatus
TTTGATTTCAAACTAGTACAGAGCCTCAGAACTAGACACAATTCTCCAGGTGGGGTCTCAAAAAAGCAGAGGAGGAGAATAAGCTCCTTCATCTTACTGGTCATCTTCTTTTGATGCAGCCCTGGATAGAGTTGGCTTTCTAGGATATTGCACATTGCTGGTTCATGTCCAGTTTACATCTACCAGTCCTTCTCTGCAAGACTGCTCTCAATCCATTCATCCCCCTGTCTGTATTGATACTGAGAATTGACCAGATCTTAGTGTAGGATGCTACATTTGGCCTCATCGAACTTCATGAGGTGCTCATGGGCCCACTCCTCCAGTCTGTCAATGTCCCTCTGGATGGCATCACCTCCCTCAAGCAAGTACCTGCACTGATCAACTTGGTGTTGTCTGCAAGCATGCTGAGGGTGCACTCAATCCCACAACCAACATCATTAACAAAGATATTGAATAGTGTTGGTCCCAATACAGACTCCCTGAGGGATTCCACTTCTTGCTGATCTCTATTTGGACTTTAAGATGTTGATTACAACTCTTTGGATGTGACCATGCAGCCACGTTGTTATCCATCAAATAGTACACCCATCAAATACATATCTCTCCTAATTAACAACAAGGATGTTATGTGTGGCTGTGCCTAGACTAACAGAAGTCTAGGTGGATGGCAAGTTGACCTACTGAAGTTGAGATAGATGATAATAAAGACAACTAGCAAACGTATGACTAATATATCTGTTGCAATTGCCGAATCATCATGTATTCCTCAAGCTGCAACCTTTCACAATTGAAAATCTGAGCAACAGCTCTGAAGTAGACTCTGATAAAAAATGTTCCGTGACCCATCATACGCTATATTTCAAACTGGTTTTTTTCACGTTGTTTTTGTTAGAAGATGCTCATACACAATTACAAAAAAAATCAATCTAGTTTATCTTAAATATGTTATATTTTTTTGATCTCTATCAAATGCCTTCTGTTGCAAAGATTACAAAAGTTCTGTTGCTACTAGATCATGCAAACTGAGATCTCCACAATCTGATACTCATTTTACATTCATTTATCCATGCTTATATGCTTCTTAATTAATTAAATTTTTGAGACAGTTTTTATGAAGGCTAGATTAATTTCAGCATTTATTTTAAGTCTAGATTTTGACCCTTAGGATTAATTAGAGAAAGTATACCTTAAAGACTAAATATGAAAGAATCCATAATTTATAAACATTAGCTTTAACTGTATACTCATACATTTTTAAGATACTAGTAAAAATTAGATTTTAATAATATTTATTCTTTACCTTGTTCTAAAGTTTGCAGGATGAGGATGCCCATCATACAATGACAAATAATCATATTCTTCTTCTAGAGCAAAGGACTGAAAGACGATCTGTATTCTGTTTCTTTCTTCTGCTATTATAACCCATGTACAGTTTGCACCATTTGGATATCCATATGGGAAGCCAGGGCTTTCTATAGTGCCATTAAGTCCTTTTAAAGTTCCACCACAGGTATAAATAAATCCTAAAAAATATAACAAGGAAACAAAAGTTAGCAATCTATTTTTATATGAACCTTCAGTAAAATACATCACTAGAATTCATGATTTCTGAAACAAACAAACAAACAAACAAAAACAATAATATTTTTCAGCAAATATTGTGTTTAGAAAGGTAAAGCCTGTGCTTTAATACAAATGCTGGCCACTTTAAGCAAAACAACGCCACCCACCTAACAAATGTGATTTCCATACTGTTTATGTAAAAACATATGGTTGCATCCTTGCAAATAAATATATATAACAACATCTATGACTAAATTTGTCTATGAGGGAAAGTATTCACATCAATTCCCTTTTTTGTCAAAAGGAACAGAAACAGAGCAAAATAAACAAATTTCTTTTTGTACAGGTCTGATACAGATTAAACCTATTAATCCTGTGCTCCGCCTCCACATATTTTAGGTCTGTAAGAGGCTAAAGGGCTACTTATTATTAAAAGTTTTTCCCAATAAATAATTCTGGTTATGAAAACCATCTACCTAAAAACTTAACCTGAAATAGCCATCTGTTGCATAGGTTGTTAGGTAAAAGATTGGACTTGATGAACTCTACAGTCTTTTCCAACCTTGTTAATTCTGTGTGTAATTATATTATGAAAATATTAAGATGAACAGCTTACATGTTTTGACTGACCCTAAGTGAGCGTTGTTTAAGTCCAGTGGTCTCTTCCATGAGCCACTCCCTCACACAGCACACTCCACTCTCACTGGCTGCTCCCCCACAGTGGGATGAGGGTAAGAATGAAAAGAGTAAGAGTGGGTTGAGATAAAGATAGTTTAAAAGTTACAGAAAACGCTGTCCATCTGCACTAATCAGATGAAGGAATTCATTGGCTACTTTGCCGAAAAGATGTTTGGCCACCTCTAGGAAAGCAACGCTTTATCATGATACGTAGTGGCCTAATGGTTACATGGGAAAACAAATAAGAAACCTGAATGCAGTCCCTTCCACATTTTTCCATCTCTTCTATCATTAAGCAAGCCACCATATGGTATGGAATATCCCTTTCATATGATTGGGAATAACCTTTTCAATAGTTGGAGTCATCTGTGCCCCAGCTGCATTCCCTCCAAACTTTTTGCCCATTCCCAGCCGATTTGCTGGGATGGGAAGCATGAAAAGCAGAGAAGGCATTGATGCTCTATAAGCACTGCTCAGTAATAACTAAAATGCCTTTGTGTTAGAAACATTTTTTTTTGGTCACAAGTCTAAAACATAACATCGTAAGATCTACTGTGAAGAAAATTAAGTCTATCCCAGCCAAATTCAGTATAGTGGGTCAAAGCTGAAAGTCTGCTCTGCCAATAGATCCATTTTAAAATGAACATCTCCAAATGTCAGAAATGGCCTCTACATTCAAATGCCAATTTTTTTCAGACTATAACAACTTTTTATATAGAAAATCTATTTTCTGAGAAAAATAAGAGAACAAGAATAATTATAAAAAGGTCTCCCCCAAGCCACTGTGTCCTGGCAGAGCAGGTGCTTTTCTAAACTTTTGTTCTGAGTTCTAATGCTCAGTTATAGAAGTTTCTAACTCATTTGAGGCTTTAGGATATTTTTTTCTTTTTACCAGCTTTGCAGTCTGACTGTAAGTCTACATTTCCTCTCCAAGCTTTCTGCTCTCTTATCTCTCAAATATTAGATCAGCTTTTCTGCTTTGTCTTTTGCAGACCCCAAGCTTTTCTTCAAGCATGCTTAGAGCAAGCCCCCTCTACTAGAAGGGAGATTTCATTGCCTGAAACAAAGTATGAAGCGCTCAGCCGCTTGTTCACAGAAAAACAATACCCATTTCATAACAAACTACAAACAACCAGATGCTGACTCTTTAATTATACACTCATGTATATATTTGAGCTCATTAAATCATCATCTTCATGGCATATTTACAAGCTTGTCTTTGCATTGAGTATTTAAATGTGTAGAGATTCCTTCCTCTGAAGTACTTAGTAGAAATCTCTTAAGATTTTACACTTTATATTGCCAGAAACAGTAACTCTGTTAAGCTGTAAAGCAACTGCTCTTGACAACAGAAGAGGGACGTGTACAATATTTTATCTCTGTTTTTTTCATATTTATCTCCAATGTTGAGAAAAGATGCCTCTTATGAAGTATGACTACTGTTTTAATACAAATATCAGATAGATAGGAAAAAAATGGAAGATCCTCTTAGAAAGTAATTGGGGCTTTGTTTGCCTCATCTGACATGTATAGCAAATTTTACCCGCTATTGTGAATTAGCTTAGAGAATTCATTCTCGTAACAGTGCTTGCACAACCTTCACGATTAGGAGTCTTCTTTATTTATCTTTCTGCATCTCTTTCATATATGTGAACTATTTTTAAATCTTCTTTATGTGTTATTATTTATTATTCAAGCTCAGCTGTTTTATTTAGCACTTTAAAAGTCTTTTGGAATACAGTTTGTGCACAAGTTACTTTACAAAATTAAACTATTTACTCAATGTAGGATGTTCATCCTAGAACTCTGAAACTTCCCACCAAATACAGTCAATGGAATAGGAATTTTTAAATAGATGTGTGCACATATTTATCAATATAGTTTTTCCTAAAAATCTCTTGCTGAGGCATACTGAAATTGAGTAGATAAAACACTTAGAGAGAGAGAGACTTCAAAATTAAATAGCATACACTGTTAATTTTTTATGCATCTCTCCTGACTAAGTGTGGAAAGCAGAGTGTAAACTGTCTCAGCATCATAATACAGCTCCATAATACAGAGCCTTTGTTGCTGTACCTATATCACAAAAGACTTCAATTTCACATGGACTCTTTTCTTAATTCAATACAAATTACCAGTGTCACCAAAATAAAATATTTAAAAACAAACAAACAAACAAAACCACAAAAATCAGAGCCACAACTGTAAGTGAGCAGAACCTTGTGAGATAAAAGACTACTTATCAAAGAGTGCAATGCTTCATATTGGATTCAATAATTAATCCTATCCATACACATATATGAAATTCCATGACATATAAAAGGTCTACTTCCTCCTTTTATTCCATACCCAAACCATAACAAAAGAGAATTATTCATATGCTGTGAAAAGATAGAATTTGGATGTTTTTCTGAGATGACTAGCAGAACGTAACACAGTTATGCATGTGTCAGAAGACACACTTTCAATTCCAAGAATAGAAAAAACCAGCAACCAACCAACAGTGAAGTTTGATTTTGATCGTTCTACTCTTTTAGTCTATAAAATAAAAAATCGTGCCAACAGAATCCATATAACATACACTTTAATCTCTGCTTTCATATGTTAATCCATTCTATGATGTTCTTCACCTTGGCAGTCCAACTTGGTTATGATCAAAATAGCGTGCATTAACTGACTGGTCTGATCAAATGTGGAAAACATGACATTTATTTTCACGAGGTAAAATTCATGCTGAAATAACTAGTAACATATACTGTGATCTTTTTCATCTAAATTTCAGATGTAGCATTCCAAACAGAATTTACTTGCAAACTGCTTTTCATTAAAGGGAAGGTTTTATTCTAAGCACACAATAAAGAATTTTGAAAAGCTTGAAGTTAAGACTGGAAAAGAAAAATTCTTGTTGAAGTAAGTATTAAAACAAACAACACTACTCATGATATTCTCTTAATAGCTAGTATGATTCAAAGTTTCCATTGCATTGCTTTTTAACAGATTTTAGAACTCAGGTGTTTAATTCTCATCAATTTTACATGGATAAATATTTCTTGAAATCAAAAAATACAGCTGCTCTTCCTGATTTCAGTCATCCTTTGATTCATTGTGGGATTACACTAAGCACCAGTAACATCAGTTCTTAATCTATTTATTCAACTTTCATTGCCTTCTTACAAAGCAAGTAATACTTATACCATTTCCATACCCCTTGCCCTTGGATATCCCATAATTATACTCAGCACACAAGATTTGTCTTTAGCTTTTTCTCTTCCTTCAGACCATTCAATTATACTGTTTAATAACATATTTCCATACCTCTTACCTGCCCAGTACATCTTTCCTTCAATCTTGCTTAATGTGTTCTTTAATACTAATCATTACCATCAGATAATTATACTCAGTCTGCATTGATTAATACATTCTTATATTTCTAAGTTGCTTGTGTATTTCCTTTTAAAGAGGTATTTAGTACTTGCTGTCATTTGTTTTAAAAGTAAACTGAGAAAATGGAAGATGATTTGTTCATATGCTGTTTTTTTCCCTCAGTATCTTTTCTGATAACCTGATCTCTTTAATTTCTTTCATTTGAACCTACTTTAAAGCACAGTCAATCATATCTTAAAGTATTCCTTAGCTATGCCATCCATTTCATCTTCCTTTTTTTTTGTGCAATATACCTATTTGCAACATTATTCCCCCTAGAAGGTGGTTCTCTCCCATTCAGAGTCCATCAACTCTATTCACTTGTCTCTTCTGCAACACCTTTTATTGTTTACAACCTTTGATCACCTGACTGTACTAGGCAGCAAGGAGCAGTTATTTTTTATGCTGACCGTAAGTCAGAGGTAACTGTTCTCCTAATTATCTTCTATTTTGTTGGATTCTCTTTCTGTTCACTTGCATTATCATCACCTTATATTTTATGGTTCCTGTATGTTCATCCTTTAGCACTTCAAAGAACCTATTAGAATGGAACAGGGACAGATTTCACAACGATGTGAACCTGTCCCTATTTTGTGAACCTATTTCTTTCTGCAATCAATCCTTCCCATTTTTGGAAAATACATACAGAATATTTCTTTCAAAACCATGTCATCTTCTCTATAATTTTACTTGTCCTGACATGCCTCACACCAGGATCTTCGAGTTCATTTATAAAACTGAGAATAGGACGCTCTTGTCACATGCAATGACTGCATTTTACTTTTGACTGTGTTCAAAATTTACCTTTTTATCTTTTCTCATCACACCTTAGTTCTCTTTAGTTTATGCTTTTCTATTTCCCATTATGCCTCTTTTCTGCATAAAACAGATCTCTTTTCTCTAACCTTGACTTCCAACGCTAGGTGTAATGGAATTTTTTCACATGAGTAAAACCACGCAAGGTAATCATCTCCATTAATGTACCGGACTTAGTTCCTTCTTACTCTCCACCTTTTTCCCTCCCCGACTTGAATCTCCGGCAGCTTGCATGCTTCTTTCTTACTCTACCGAGTTTTCATATGAAAAGACTGGTGAGTCTTACACTAAGAACACTCACTGGTGTCCATTTCTAACAGAACATTATAACCTCCTCTTTCTTCATGAGCATCATGTTTCTCCTGTGCTAGGCATGAAAGGTGTACATACTCACAGCAACCCTGCACCACAAGCACACCAGAACAGAAGAGTGCACCTGGGTAGCAGTTTGCAGTGAAATGAGTATACATGCCAGCTACAAAGCATTAGAGTTGCTGCTGCTTCAGAAAAGTGTATCTTGTATTCATACAGATCTCTATGCCTGCTTAACTAACACTCTACTTCAAATAACCCTCACTTCCATCTCAGCTTCAGTAGCAGCTTTTACAATGAGCTTTCTACCAGATGAGCGAAGTCTACATTTAATATTTTGTCTGACCACAGATAATTGTTATTTTCTTATGTATAATTCCCCAAAGTAATAAAAATTTATTAACATAGAATCATAAAATGGCTTGAGTTGGAAGGGACCTTAAAGATAATCTGGTTCAAAACTTCTGCAGTAGGCAGGGACACTTTCCACAAGACCAGGCTGCTCAAAGCCCCATCCAACCTGCCCTTGATTACTACAAGGATAAGATGTCCACAACTTCTCCGTGAATCCTGCTCCAGTATCTCACCACCCTTACAGTAAACAATTTCTTCCCAATACCTGCCCTCTTTCAGTTTAAAGCCATTTCCCTTTGTCCCATCTCTATATATCCTTCTAAAAAGCCCCTTTCCAACTTTCTTGTAGGCTTCCTTTAAATACTAGAAGGCTGCAAATAGGTGTACCTGGAGTCTGAAGAACTACAACTCTCTGTTACAACTCTTCTGTCATGGTTATCACTATCTTTGTGGGTTGCTTTTTACTTTCTATTTTGTCAATTTTTTTTATTTTTTTTTTTACATAGAATGCTTATTGCCTTGATTTTAGACTGTTTTCTCTAATACAGGGAATTCTCAGACACGTTTGATTAGGCCTTATAAAAAACCCAAAAGAAATCCACAAAAATCTTGTCTTTCTGAAGGGCACAAAGAACAACATAGAAGCACCTCTGTGAAAATCAGCTCTTAGGAGTTCCAGGAAATTGAGGATTTCATAACTAAATTGGCATTTCATTTCAGTTTATTCTTTAATGCATTTGCTTCCACAAACAGTATTTGGAAGTCTATTCTCTGCACAAGTTACTGGAAATTGAGCCATTATGGAGTTTAGAAATTATGAAGTTTTCAAAAGAAGTTTAAGGTTTTTTTCTATGATTCATACCATTTTAAGGGTATGAGAATAGTTAGTTATACTTCCTTGTCTAATACTGAATAGGATAGATTGCCTTCACAGTATCACAGTATCACCAAGGTTGGAAGAGACCTTAAAGATCATCAAGTCCAACCTATAATCTAACAGCNAAAAGAGATCGACCCCCACCTGCCTACAACCTCCTTTCAGGTAGTTATAGACAGCAATAAGGTCACCCCTGAGCCTCCTCCAGACTAAACAGCCCCAGTTCCTTCAACCGCTCCTCATAGGGCTTGTGCTCCACCCTTGTTGCCTTTCTCTGAACATGTTCCAATAACTCAACATCTTTCTTATACTGAGGGGCCCAGAACTGGACACAGAACTCAAGGTGCAGCCTAACCAGCCCTGAGTACAGGGGAAGGATAACTTCCCTAGTCCTGCTGGTCACACCATTCCTGATGCAGGCCAGGATGCCACTGGCTTTCTTGGACACCTGGTCACACTGCTGGCTCATGTCAAGTCTCCCATCCACCAGCAGTCCCAAGACTCTCTTTGTCTGCCCACTCTCCAGCCACTCTGACCCCATCTTATAGCTCTGCATGGGGTTATTGCGACCAAAGTGGAAGACCCGGCACTTGGACTTTTGAATCTCATCCCATTGGAATCTGCCCATCTACAGCAAGGTACCAAAATTACTTTTCCCATCTTTTGGTAGGATCGAGTGGAAACTCTATAACAAACTCAGAGGAACTGAGAATACCAGTCAAAAGGAAGTTATCACTGTAAATCATCACCATATTTGAACACTTTATGGAGGTACTGTTTTTCCTTCAGAGAGTAATTATCTCTGTTTCAGACACCTTTTCTGAAAGAGGTTTAGAAATATTTAAAAGTTGTCTTCCACTTGTCTCAGCTGTGAAAACTAGTAGAAGGACAAAAGGTTCTGTTCCCTCATGTCAACATTGAGTGCGTTATTTCTTGAAAGAAACATAAGGTCTAAAATATAGCAGGACTGCTCATGTTCACATGGAATATTTTCTGAGGAGCACAAGGCTTAAAATGGAAAGATGGCAAAATAACATTTTTGTCACATATATTGAAATAAATAATAAATAAATAATAAATGTCATTGTGCGTATTTCTTGTTCTACAACAAAAACCCTAACTTCCTGTAAAAAAAAGAAGCTTTAACTTCAATAGTGCCACCAGTCTTCGAGGAATATTTTTTTTAAAAAAAGTTGTAACATATATCTACTAACTCTAAGTCATTCAACAGAAGAAGACTATCACCTTCACAGGAAAAGGGTTTTTTTTTCCCCGTCAACCTTACGTGCTGAATTACTTTGGATTATACATAACTCTCTGACAGGGAATAGTCTTCTGCTTCTATTTTAAAAGCCTTGCTAGCACTACCACTGATGAAAGCCTGGTTTCAACAAAGTCAGCTGAAATACACCGATGATTTTATCCTCAGTTTGTAAATAACTTTCCATCTATGGATATTTCAAAACTTGTCTCTTATTCCTGATGTCTCAAACGTCTTGTAGACAAGGAATCATCTATTCCAAAATAACTGCCTCTTTGCTCATGCAGCCAGAGAAGGGAAATCTCTCAGATACGAAAAGCATCTGATCAATAGAACTAAACATAAAAACAAGACAGGACATTTGGAATTTCATCACAGAATGAATTAAAAATCCTCTGTGGGATTGAAAGCCTGCCGTATTTAATATTCCTCATAGATACTAGCACTACAGACTCGCAGGAAAATCACATTTCAAGTCTTTGGAGACACTGCAGATACATATTAAAGGGCTTTGTTTTTTCTTTAAGATAATCTGGCTTTCAAATAATGGAATTTCTGGTCTTAGTGGCATTTGGCCATCCTGCTTCTCACTTCTGTGATACAGAATTAACCTTTTGAGCTACAACTTCCCTATTTTAGGAGAACAACAAAAAGTGTGTTCATTAGTATTCTGAGCCTGTGGTCATTTTAATTCTTCTCCTTACTCTTCCTGAAGTTCTTCCACTTGAAAAGTGGAAAGTAACCAGCACACAATCAGGAATTTTATCAGGATTTGTCCTAGCACCCCTAAATACAACACTATAACAAAGGCACGGCTGGAAGTGAATCCATGCAAATTTTGTGTTTGATTGCATGAGCAATTTAGTCTGCGGAAAAGATAGGAACTGAGATTCCATTGCAAAGATAAATTGTTGAAATAATTATATTCATTTTACATTTCCTTTTCATGTTCCTGTTCTGCAAAACTAAACACGCCCGAAGATTTTGTATTGAGCTTCATTTGCTATCTTTTTTTAACTGTGTTATCTGAGAAACCATTAATGTCATAATTACATTTTTAATTTTCAAAATTTCTTTAATATTTTCAAATAAAAAAATCTTAGAGTAAAATTTTCATTTAATTAAAATATACTGGTAAGTACTTAGCCCTTTTCATATGAACTCCATGAAATACAGTTGTAAGGTACGACCACTGCAGTAGCAGGTCAAATGAATGCTTCTGAAGCAGTTTATAATTTAATTGAATCCAAGCAATGTACTGCTTCTGAAGTTTCATTATTGAGTGTTTATTTGTTATTTTATTTTAAGCGTTGATAAGAAAAAGAGTCTACTGTAAAGTACAGGACTTTGGATCTCTAGGAAAACAGGGCTTGAAAAAGTTTTATTTGCAAAAATAAAGAGAAAATTAAGTTGTCCACAGCAGAATAATTAATTAACAATACTGGAAATTGGTAAATAACAGATTTCTTAATTAAGGGAAACAGTCAATAAGGTATTTCAAGCCTCTTCGCTCTTGGCACTAGTGGAATATAATGAAATACCCTCTACAAAATAAAGATTGAAATAAAAGTAACTTCTAAAGAAATTAAGGTATATTTTGTAAAATACATTTAAGATTCAAATCCCCCATATTATTAATTAGTTTTCAAACTAATTGTAATGTAACAGGAAAACAGTCAATATAACGCTGACTTTCATTGCCTAAATTTAAAGCCCACTGGCATACACATTTATATACATTAAGGCATATTCCAAATGGGGGAGAGAAGGAGAGAGAGAAAATAGAGAGACAAAGAGAGAAAAAAGAGAGAGAGAAAAGAGAGAGAGAAAAGAGAGAGAGAAAAGAGAGAGAGAAAAGAGAGAGAGAAAAGAGAGAGAGAAAGAGAGAGAGAAAGAGAGAAAGAGAGAGAGAAAGAGAGAGAGAGAGAGAGAGAGAAAGAGAGAAAGAGAGAAAGAAAGA
>VXBA01002444.1:20401-57417 GCA_013399895.1 Serilophus lunatus
CCCCCCCATCATATTTTATTCAGTCTCTTTTGCATTAAGATTATTATAAAATCTCTGTTAATTTTAGTTTTCAAATGAAATCGACATTTAAGAGGCAATGACCTAGATAGCAGTATCATTTAAATAAGACTACACAAAAAGTGATAACTAAAGGGCCATTCATTCTCAGTTTTTGGAAAACTGATGAAAACAATAATGAAAGTCATGGCATTTAGAAGAGCACAAGCCAGACAGTGTCAATGGAGCAAGTTAATACGATCTGGACTGTGAGTGGATGGGGGGAAAAAACCAACCAAACAAAAAACACTAAGCGGGGGAAAAAACTGTGTTTGAAGATGTCAGAGTCATCAGTAAAGTGTCACAGAGGAGAAAGATCAGGTATGACATCAGAATGCCTGGATCCTTTGCAAAAGCCATAAAAGACCATAACTTGAGCAGCAAATCAGTGTGGAAAATAATACATCGATACAGATGGTATTAAGAGGGTGAACAGGAGTACATTTTGGATCATGTTTATAATGGTGGCATCTAGACTCATAGAATCATTTAGGACGGAAAAAAATCTTTAATGTCATTGAATCCAACTATTAAACCAGCACTGCCAAGTCCACCACTAAATCATGTCCTTAAACACCACACCTACCACCACATCTACACATCTTTTAAATGCCTCCAGGGATCGTAACTCCACAACTTATCTGGGCAGCCTCTTCCAATGTTTGACAACCTTTCAAGGGAAGAAATTTTTCTTATTATCCAATCTAAACCTTTACTGACACAACTGGAGGCCATTTTGTACTGTCCTATTAATTGCTACTTGGAAGAAGAGACTGATTCCCATCTCACTATAACCTCCTTTTAGATAATTATAGAGGGCGATAAGGTCTCACCTGAGCCTACTCTTCTCTAGCCTAAGACCTCCAGCTCCCTCAGCTGTTCTTCATAAGACTTGTACTCCAGACCATTGTTCTTTGGATATGCTCTAGAATTGCCATGTCTTTCTTGTAGTAAGAGGCCAAAGACTGAACACATGACTTGAGATGCACTCTCTCTGGTCATGATTACAGGAGGAAAATCACTGCTGTAGTTCCAGTGGCCTCACTATTGCTTATACAGGCCAGGATTCCACTGGCCTTCTTGGTCACATGGGTACGCTGCTGGATCATGCTCAGGCAGCTGTCAAACAGCACCAAGTCCTTTTTTTTTTTTGCCTGGAAACTTACAAGATACTCTGTCTCACGCCTGTAGTGCTATATAGAGTTGTTGTTACCCAAGTGCAGGACCTGACACTCAGCCTTGATGAACATGACACAGTTGGCTTCAACCCACTGATCCAACCCACATAGATCCTTCTGCAGAGGCTTCCTGCCCCCCAGCAGATCAACACTCCTGCCCGACGTAGTGTCATCTTCAAACTGACCAAGAGAGCATTTGATCCTTTGGAACAAATCAGTGATAAAGACATTAAACAGAACTAGCCACAATATTGAGACCTGGGGAACACCACATACGACTGGCCAGAAACTGCATTTATCTCCATTCACCACCACCCTCTGGGCTCAGCCATACAGCCAATTGTTTAAAGTGCAGACATCCAAGCCATGAACAACCAACATCTCCAGGAGAACAATGTGGGAAATGGTGACAAAGGATTTACTAAGGTCCAGGTAGACAACATTCTCAGCCTTTCCCTCATTCATTAAGCAGGTCACCCCGCCATAGATCAGGTTTGTCAAGCAGGACCTGCCTTTCATAAACCTTCGCTCACTGGGTCTCATCCCTTGGTTGTCCTGTACTTCTGTGTCATAATAGGCCTATAACTCCCTGGATCCTTCTTCTGACCTTTCTTGTCAGATGGATGTCACATTTAATGTGGTGTAGCAGGTCACTGACCATTTCCTCTTCGATTATGGGGACTTCATTCTGCTCCCCATCCCTGTCTTTCAGCTCAGTGGTCCGAGTACCAGAGAACAACTGGTCCTATTGTTAAGGGCTGAGACAAAGAAGTCATTAATTACCTCAGGCTTTTCCTCATCCTTCTGCCATCAGGTTTCTCCCCACGTCCAATAAAGGATGGAGATTGTCCTTAGTTCTTCTTTTGTTTCTAATGTGTTTCTAGAAACATTTTTATTGTCTTTTACAGCAGCGTCCAGGGCAAGTTTTAGTCAGGCTTCTAATCTTCTCCCTGCTTGAGCTCACAGCATCCTTGTAGTCCTCCTATCTTCCCCTCTTTCCAAAGGTCAAAAACACTAGTTTGATTGCTGAGTTGCAAACAAAGTTCTGTATTCAGCCAGGACGATCTTCCTCCTTGGCTCTTCTTTCAGTGCACGAGGCCAGTCTAACTCTGTCTTTAGGATGTCTTTCACGAAGAATATCCAGCTTTCCTGAACTCTTTTGACTTTCAGGACTACCTCAGGACTCTTGTCAACTAGTTCCCCAAAATGACCAGTCTGCCCTTTAGAGTCCAAGGTGGTAGTTTTACTGACCCCATTCCTGACTTGTCAGAGAATTGAAAACTCTTAACATTTCATGATCATTATGTCCAAAATGGCCTTGAACCATCATCACATTCCCTACAAATTCTACATTCTCAAACAAGAGGTCCTGCAGAGCACTTCCCCTAACTGGCTCCCTCAACAGCTGTGTCAGGAATTTGTCTTCTACAGACACCAAGAATCTCCTAGGCTGCATCCTCTCTGCTGTTATTTTATATCCAGTAGACATCAGGCAAATCAAAGTCCCCCACAGAACAAGGACTAGAAATCATAATACTTCTGTTTGTAGAATGTTTCATCCATTCCATCTTCATGGCTGAGTGGTGTATAACAGCCTCCCACCATGACCCCTGCCTTGTTGGACTTCCCCATGATTCTTACCTAGAAACATAACCCTACTGTCACCAGCATTAAGCTCTAGAAAATAGAAACACTCCTTGACATACAGGGCTACCTCACTGCTTCTTCTTCCTTGCCTATCCCTCTGAGCCATCTATGAACAATGAAAAAATTGAATTTCATTGTTCTAGATTTCTATGAATACTGAATATCTTTGAAAATCTTTATACACAAAATACCTACCCATATTAGACTCTTGTTTGGTGTGTTGAGTGGAAAGAATGCTGTACTGCAGCTCTTTTTTCTTTAAATGGCTAATGATTTTTGAAAAGGGCAAAGGAAGAGGTATCAGAATTTTACAGTGATGAAATCAATTGAGAGATGTGAGGATGGAAAAAATCAGGCAGATGTTTGTAAGAACCATAAAAAAGCATTTGAGAAAATAACAGTGGGTGAAAAAGAACAGTTTGATTTAACACAGTTCTAAATGCAAAATAACTGGTTTAACTGGAAAGTCATTTTGCTTATCTGAATAAAATCTTAATTATAATGAAGCAATGATCTAAAATAATTCTTTAAAAAAAATTAAAAATTTGAATGATCGCAACAAATTCATATAATTCTGTTTTTTTTGATCAATGCACCTGAAAATTCTTCCACTGAAGTACCAAATCACATCCTTTTCTGATGCATGAAGAAAAATATTACAAGACAAAAAGAAAAAAAAAGTGCAGACACATTGTGAGAATGAATGAAAGCAAGCAATTTAGAAGAGATAAATTACAACCGGATATATAAAATGATGGAGTGATTAAATGATAGGTCAGGCAGTTCAGATAAGATGCTCTGCAATTATTATTTTGCCTAATACTTGAAGATTAAAAGAAGATAATTATACATTGTAAAGCTCTATTTAACCAGTGTTCTGTAGAAGTTGTTCACACAAGATTTAGCACATAAATTTGCTAAAAATGCAAGATGGAAAGAAAATGGAAAGAAAATTGTTCTCACAATTACATTTCATAGACATACAAGCAGTTATGTTCCAGATGCTAAAACCTGTAACTACATTATGTGATTTCAAAATTACACTGAATTTTCTGGTATAATTTCTCTAGTTCTTTATCTAAGATTAAAAAAGATACCACAGCCCTTTCTTCAGAAATCTTTTCCTTTCTTAAACCTATAGCATCCTGAAATGACCTCTTGAATTAACTGCTAATTGAAGCTTCAGTCAAGCTGGCAGAAAGTAGCTCCATCATAAAGTGTTCTAGAGGCAATCTTTCCAGGGTTCATTCTTTCTCAATGACACAATCAATGAAAATGAGCATGAAATTATACAGTTCAAATATAAATGGAACATACCTATTTTGACTACATCAAAGCCTCTGAATCTCTGTATATTTTTAATCAACTAAGAAAAGTATAATGGAATACCAGCTTTTATAAGCTTATCCTATAATTCTTCTCTATATTAATGTGATACCGCACCACTACATCACAGACTCACATTGATAGCTGTAACTATCATTTTAAGATCTGCACACTTATTTCTTCCAGATTTTCCTTTCTCTTAATAAATATTGTGCTAGATTTTTTTGGGGCCATGATTTCTTTTTTGTTAACCAAATACATTGATTTACATTTTTCTGTATGACCTTCTTGTATACACAAGGAGATTCTTTGTTTCCTTACTGTTGCATAGAGTGCATCTCAACCAAACAATGCAAATTCTCACTGATGGCGTCTCAGACTAGCAAGAAAATAAAGTGTCGAGTGAAAAACTTCTGGTATTGGCTGAAATAATAGGAAAACTTGTATTTTTAAGTTCATCCAGAATCCCATAAACATATGTGAGATAATGTTATTACAACTTTTTCCCTTTCTATAAAATCTTGATGAGTTCTAATATGCTTTTTCTTCAAAAACATGTATTTTAAAAAATGCGTAAGATTTGACCTTTTCAATGGGAATGACTTTGAACTAGTTTGTGAAACCTGCTGTCAGTATTATCTTTCTAGAACATCTTCTCTAGTTTGAAAGAGAGAGTTAAAAAACCAATTGTACACTAACTCCTGCAGAACAGGAATATTTCAGTTTTGCTTTTTTTTTTCCAAGCAATAATTCCACCACTGAACCATGGCAAAGACAACAGCTCATATCTTCCTACACAAAAACTAGATATATCAACATTGTAATTCATAATTTTTTTCTTGTCCTATTACTGCTTTGATTTATTTTTACTGAAGAGAAGATGCGGAATTTTAATTCAAAACTGAATACGAAAATCTTTGCAGAGAGCTGAGTGGTGTTAAGCTTGACATGTTAACATTGCTTCGTTAACTCGATTGTTGTAGTTTGTTCATTCTTCATTTTAAAAGTACTGTTGCAATAAAACAGCAGAATTTTTTTATTAATTAAAATTGTGGGTGCAGTAAATACAGCAAATCACACAAAAAATGTCAACTGGAAACTATTTACTAGAGAAACAAAAATAACTGACCTGATCAAATTTTCTTGAGAAAATATTTCGGCTCAGTACTGCATGCAAGATTCATTTACAGAAGTATTCCTTCAGATAAAATTACTGTTAGTCAGATAAGAAAAATTATTCATTACCATAATTATTTCCATCATTATAAGGGCCTTTGCCATTAAAGATTGACTTCTTTAAAAAGATATTGTCTTTATTTGTTTGGAAGGTGCTTGTTTTTTGTTTTGTTTTTTTTTTTGGGTGGTGCCATAAAGCACTCCCATGTTTTCTGATAAATTGCAAGTTTAAACAGGCACGGTAACTAAAAAAAAAATAAAAATAGGGGTGGCGAGGGGTTGCTGGATCCTTGAGTTCTGAGTTTCTTAGTTACTTCCTAGTGTGATTTTATTTTTAATGTAAAGATCATTTTTTTAAATCATAAGTAGGACCAAGGATGAAGACTAGATTTTGCTCATTGCACTGTTTTACTGTAGTTCTATATTAAAGGTAAGCGTATTTTAGTCTCTAGAAATTAAATAAATAATAATTTCTGCTGGTTGGCACATGAAAGATACCTCTTAAAATAATCAAGAGTATAAAGGCTACAAATAGAACACACTCAATATAATGTAAATTCAAAAAACCACGACAAAAAAAACAACCAAATAATATAGTCCTTCCATAAAGGATGTAGTATCATTTAAAGACATTTTTGAAAGGGTACTAGATTGTTTGCATTTATATGAATTGGCCAAAATTTTGTGAATCTATAGAAAGTATACTTCATACAGAATAGCATTCACAGCAATAATAATATAGAAAGAATATTTGGAAATGTCACAGCCGCTTCGAATCTCAATGCTTCTATGCATTTCTTGCTTAAAAGGCAAAGTGTAACGGCTGCGGTGGAGAGTCCGGTATCGGCTGTGCTGATGGAACTGGGAAGAGTCGCATTCACCAGCCTAACCGACACGCTCCATCTGGTGGCTCTCGGGTGCACGGCAGACATGCAGAACCGCGCTGGTTCTCAGCGAAGGGTGCTCACATTTTTCTCTGGAACATACGCTGAGCAGTAGCACCAGTAATATTTTCCATAGGTACACCCTCTGAAATTACATCTGTAACTTCTACCATCTATTTGATCAGATATTAGCCAAATAATTTCTACTTAGCCATTCATAATTGGCTAATCTCAGTGTTCCAGAAGTTAAAATATTATGGACTTCTGGGTAACAGAAAAATAGAAATGCCATAAATCTTAATCAGTCTTGTGAAAAAATTAACAGGGTCCAAAATACCAGAACTATTTTAAGTGCCCCTTCTGTCTGGCTCCTATCTTAGTATCTTTCCTGATCATGATTTAATAAATTGCTATGGCTGTAAAACTGCAGCAACCCCCAGTGTGTAATACAAAATGTTTGTGAACAGATGTGTTCCTCGCAGCCTTCTACCAATGAGAGCCCTTCTCTCATTCCTTCTCTATCTGCTTAGAAATAAAAAAAATGTTATTGAATGAGCTCGTGCCCAGCTCTGGAAAAAACAGTTTTGGTAGCAATCATTGGTCGGCCAAGCAATAATCTGCATCATAACACCAAAGGTCAGAATATCTCCAGACCAAAATTTCCATGTGTAGATTCTACATTTCAGGTCTAGGCAAATGCAGAGGACAAACTTTCATGTCATGTAGCAAGGGACAAGACGGAAAGAGGTAGGAAGCAGCAAAGTACCAGAGAAGGATGTTGCTGGACACTTGCAAGTATCATTATCTATCAATATTGGACTCTTGATTAATTTTACAGAAAGATTCAGAGGAAGATGACTAAGCAATTTCAACTAGAATCCCATAATGAGTTTGAATTTTAGTAGTTCATAATAGCAAATATGTTAGTGTATTTCTTCTGATTTTCTTTTGAAGACACATCATCATGAATTAAATTCTAAAATCTTCTTGAAAAACAGTATATGAAAATTGTGTGCAGCTATCCTGTGCTACTTATTGTTTTATCTAACATATTTTTAAAAATGCAAACCAAACTTTATCTGAAAATGTATATAGATATTCTGACACTATTGGTTGTTTTATTTGCAAACCTCAATATGTTGAAATAGTAAATAGTAAGTTGTCATTCTTATTTATCTATATATAGCAAATGCTAGAAAAAAATAAAGAAGGATTGTATGAAAATGGGTTTCAGTATGGACCTCAAATTCTCCTTTTCACCATCATATTGAGTAGTTCCACTGAAATCATTGCAGGTTTGACTTTACATGGACAGACTTCAAATACTTCAAGGCTGTTAAGAATAATTCATATTTCTTACATGTATTTGAGAACTAAATTTCAGACAAAAAATCAAAAGGAAAACAAAAGCTGTATTTTACTTCTTCATTCTACCTGAAATATTAATGATGGCACAAAATCCCATATTATTTTCACAATTATTCTAGTCACTAAATGCTAGGAAATATGAGTAACTATTTATGCAATACTTACTACATGCCAAGTACATTCTTCTCTCTGTGTGTATGTGCAATTACAGAATTATTAGCAAATGTTGAAGTGGGGAGAAAGCACAACAAATGCGAAAACAACTTAAGAAAGATAAGAATAAAGTAAGTGATATGCAAGGATTAGAAAAGGAGAGCATTAGGTATAGGAGAAAATATTTATGATTAAAAGAACTTAGTAACAGGAAAATCACAGAGATTCTTTATGGTTTACTCTCAGTTCCTCACATTTTATACAATGTTATCATCTTAAATAAATTTTTGTGACCCTGCATCCCATTTACGGAAATATATTAATAAAAATAATTCTTTCCTTCAGGCTTACATATTTAACTTGTTCCACAAAGCACAAATTAAGTACAAGTTAAGGTAACATTGCTAAATATTAAAGGTCATTGCTGCTAAATTATCTGATGCTGGAAAAATACTGGAAACTCTAAAAAATCCAAGTCCATAAACATGTATGTGACTTAATTTTTACAGATAGATTTTGTGAGCTCAACCTTCATATTAGAAATTCAGTAATCTTCAAGACAGACATTAAAATATTAAAAAATCTTAACTTCTATTTAATGAGAACCAAATTGTGAATTTATTTACCACTGGATATATATTGCAAGTATTTGTCTGAAGACATACCTGTCAGACAGTAGTAAAGATACTGTACAGCAGGTCTTTTGGGACAATCTATTGTCACATTTTTTAGGTTTTTTTTTTTCTTTTTATGTGGCAGCACATGTTGGCAATAAAAATTTTTCAACAATGATCAACCATTCGGCTTTACCAAAAATTGTTATATTTTGAATAGTATAGGTATTTTTATATTCAATGCCATAGGTGAGTATGAACTGTACTTTAAAATTTTTCAGAAAGGGAAATTATTTAGTAATTTCATTTTAGTTCAATGAACTTTATGAAAACTGGAAGTTCCAAATTTGTGTTCCTTTCCAAAATGGAAGCAGGTTCTGAAATCACAGTATTTACTTCAAAATCATTTTTAATGGCAATGCTAATATATTTGGCAGAATGCCCTTCTCTTAATTAGGTTTTCATGTATGTTCCTTAATATAGTTCTTTAAAAATATATAATATCATCATGCAGGCAAGAATGTTACTAACATATTCCATTCCATCTACTTAGGAGACTATTTTCATGTAGGCTTTGTTTGTGTCAGTATGCCTTGGTGTCTTTGCACCTTGGGGTACTTCTAGTACTTGGCACTACTTTTGCTTTCAGGCATAGAAATTAATTTTTTCATCATGGAATATGAGGATCTGAATTGTATCTGCTCAGCAGAAGTTCAAAATCTGTCATTTTCAGCCACTGACATACCATTCACAGTTTGGTAAGCCTTTGGTTTACAGAGATCATAACAAATTGGCCAGCTCTTGAATTGCATGCCATTCCTCTTAAGCAAAACTCATGCAGGGACATTCAGAATAAGTCTAGGGGTTTTTCTGATCCTCTGGTAAAACAGTATGAAAAGATTAGAAACATGCCTACATGTGAAATGGCAGATACAATTTCACCACTGAAATTCATTGCCTGTGCTTCAGACAGAGCACCCACTCTACAAGTGTCCAGTTACCAAAAATGTAAACATGGCTTCACAAAAAAACATCCATGCTAGATTAGATAAAATAGTTTACAGGAGAGGAATTAAATCACATAGTCTTCAAATCCAAAAGTTGGTATTTAGTCATCTAATTTTTCACACTACAGTAGTAGCGTTAGCAGTATGTAACCCTCTATAAGTTAATACAAGTTCAAAAGCATGTTACCACTGGCCTCCATTGGAACTGTAAGTGCTCCTGAAAACTCAGTCTCTGGGAACTTATGTTGGTTACTGATAAACATACAACTATTGGCTACCTTAAAAAATTTGTTTTAAGTCACTTATTACTAAGGACTCTTGTTCAGAGGAAAAGTAGACTTTAGGCACCTAAATCCAGACTTCTGATCCTGAAAATCCTCACTCAGCATAACGCAGGAGGTGTCTATGTTACATGACAAATTAATTTATCAATTCCAGCTCTTCAGAGGCTTAAAAAGGCAATCTTATTCTATGATAATTTCCAATCTAAATAGTGTGCTAGTTTGCCCTAATTATTTCTCAGTGGAGCCATACTTGATTTTTGTTTATATCTGGGAGCAATTTGACACAAAGCTTTGTCGCTTAGTGTTGTTAAAGGGCCTTATAATCTTCTAAAGGAACAGTTTTGGATGTGTGAAATGTTATTAGGATTCACGTGTTTTCTTTGCAAAGAAATGAAAATACTTATAAAGCACCACTTCTACTTTGCAAAGTACGAAAATCTTGAAACCAAAATATCAGAAATGTTAACACTTGAGTACTGTCTATTTAGTGACCAGTGTTGTCTCTCGCAATCACAACCATTTCCTTGTCACCTTTAACTATCAATCCTTCTTTCTAACCCTTTCTTTATTATATGTGCATCATGCATCTCTTGCTACTCTCACTACACAACAAAGGATCCACTGATGTAGAAAAATAGAACAATTAGTGGATTTCTAACACTGATAAAAATTAATTCTAGAACCATGTTGTCAATGGACAGTATCGTATGTTATTTTCCTTTCAGATTTTTCTTCCATATGTAGTTTTATTCCCTGGAAGTACAAGGAAGAAGAAAAAGCTTTTTTTAAAAAAAAGTTTTATTAATATACCTGTTCAGCTCTCCTTATCTCAGTGGAACCTGCAAAGCTATGTATGCCTATCCTGTGCTGTTTAAAAGTAGTTTTTTTTCTTTTAAACACAAAAGGTTAAAGAGTTTAAAAGATCTGGAGTTGCAATCCCTGAAATATTTTCTCTGCTGTCCTGGGAGTCTTGACAGTCAGCAGAGATGAGCTGCTTCTCGTATTCGTTGCTATGCAACCTCTGTGGCATCCCACAAGCTCAAATGTCTCTGTCCTGTATTCATGCACAAAATGGGGAGAAGAGTTGTCAGCTTTGGAGGTTCTATCACTATTGTCAGCTTACTATTCATTCGAGAGAATTTGTCTAGAAAGAGCCAGAAAAACTGAAAATAAAGACTGAAAGAAAATTTAACGATGGGAAACATGATCTTAAAAACAACCTCTATCAATAGATTATCTGAATAGCCAAATAGTACTTTGTTGGGAAAACTGAATCCTTACTGAGTAAGGATAACAAGCTTGAGCTGAAAATAGGAACATAAGAGCAAGAATAAGATAGGAAAACAAAGAAAACAGGAGCTTTTATTTGGATCTCTTGCAGCCTCCATTTCATTGCCTGTTATACTCATAATTAAAGTAGAAAAGAAATATACATTTTCTATTAAAAAAAAAGGTGCTGAATTCAGGTGCTGAACCAAAAACTTTTATTCTTTCTATTATTCCTGGGATAGTCTACTTGCAGGGCTAATCTGTACTCACACTTCTTTTGGTGATTTTACAATTTTACAAGCAGCGCTTAATTTTGTAATAATATATGCAATTTCTAAGTTCCTTCAGTTCCTCTGCATTCATAATGATAACACAACCTACTCGGTAACAAACTGTTTTATAGGAAATTATATGACACCATCTAATTTTGTCAAGAAGTGGTACCAAAATTAGTAGCTCCATGTGCAGTTAAACCTGAGTGCTTTATAGCATCATAACCCAGATGATAGTGGAGAAATCTGGTTTTATTATGTCCTAATTAAATGCATAAAACTTACAAAAAACCCACCAGAATTAACTTCATTGGCATAAGATTGGCATCCAAGAAAAAAATAAACTATTTAACTTTGTGTTACCCTACTTATGAGAGCATAGCAGATTAAACCTCAAACCTACTAGTCTGTATAATCTGTATAATTATGGGATACCTGCCTACACACCTTTCTTTATTTTTCTTCTCCATTTAAAAAGCTTTCATACTTAAATGCTCCAGTGAAAGACTATGCACTGAGTCCAGTCAGTCAGAAGTAGGTTTTGGTTCATAAAAGTTTATAAAGTTCTTAAAACAAGGGCTGCATTAACAACAGTTATGCTGATAGAGGAGCAAGACCCAGAAATGGATTTCATGTGGTAAATACCAAAGGAATATAAAAAAAAAAAAAAANAGAGAAAAATCAGACATTTTTAGGAGTTTATCTGCAAATTCAGTGTGAAATTCTGAGTGTTCCCAAACTGGAAATTTAATTCATATATTCAGACCATTACCTACATATTTGGAAGACAGTTTTATTTAGGTCTTTTTCACATTTCCAAAACTTGATCATTTGAAACCAATTTCTGGAAAGATATTTCTCCTACATCCTTATTAAATAATATAAAACAGAGAATGACCTATCAGTTGTAGCTGTACTGTGCTAATCTTTTTGTAGATTCAGCATTCTTCTGAATACTCATTTTGCTGTAGTTTATAATAGATTAATGAATTAATGAACCTGACATTCAGGTTAATTCACTCTCTTCCATATAGGTTTTACAAAGTATTAATTATTACATTTATTTTCCTCCTACTTTGGTGTCACCTAGAAACTTGATGAGAATGCCCTCCACAGCCTTCTTCAAGTCATAGACACAGCTGTCAAATAAGACAGTGCCAAGGCCCTCCACTTTTTACCAGCCTCCAGACAGTGTCTGACCCATTAACCACTGTTCTCTGTGTCCCATCACCCAAACAGTTTTTATCCATCTGGCTTTCTAGCCATCCATCTCATAATGTTTAATGTGGGTGATAGTATCACAAGTTTTACTAAAGTCAGAGTAAATTACATCCACTGCTCCCTGCTCATCTGCAGACTCATCCACTTTATTACAGAAGACAATCAGATCAGTAAGGTATGATTTACCCCTGGTTGTCACAGAGGAGGTTTATGTTGGTTATTAGAAAAAGGTTCTTCAACCAGAGGGTGATTGGGTGCTGGAACAGGTTTCCCAGAGAAGTGATCACAGCACCAATCCTGACAGAGTTCAGCATGACTCTTCAGGATGGCCCTGTGCAGCGCTAGAGTAGGACTCTATGATCCTTTTGGGTCCTTTTCAACTCAGCATATTCTGTGATTCTGTGGTTCTGTAAACACAGGCCAGATTCTCTGTTCAGCTGCACATCAATTTTTACTTCTTTGAAATTACCTTGGTTTGACCTCTAGCAGTTCTGACCATCTCCTTTTTTCATGTTCCCCTCAAGTTTCCCAGATTGTTTAAACAGAGAATTTGGTATATAGTTGCTGAATTTATTTTAACCTCACAGAAAATATTTGTTATTTCATGTTGCATCCCTTGCTGTCCAAATTACATCTGCACTTCAGGCTATAGTTATATCCTTACACAAACACAAAATTATAAAGAGAATTTTCCACAGCAAGATAGGACTCCTTATTACAGACTTTGATGTAATAATAATTTAAAATATAAATTAGGAACAAATTGTAACTCCTGTAATATAGTGCAAATCCTATGTAACAGAGCTCAATGCACTTAATTACAAGGTAGATCTGCAATGAGCTTTTTTCTTTCAACATTCAGACAAAAGAAAACATTTAATTAGCTTCATTATTTAGGAACTGATATGAAGATAAGTAAAGAGAGTTTTAAAGATAAAGTTGGCATTCAGGAGGAACTTTGTCCTGCACATTTGAGATTTAGAATATCTGCTATCTTGATTTTGAAGTGTACTGTACAGGTTTACAAGTGTACAAGTTTAAATCATCATTCACAGATATATTTAGGCATACTATTCACAACAAAGTTGGAGTTCTACTTTTATCACTGCACTTTGTTTTTCTTCCAGTGCTTTAAAATTATGTCCCATTTTGATGGAGCTGCTGTTCAGGGAAAATCGGAAAATCAGAAAATATTTATGTGGTATTTTTTTATCTGTCAGATGATCAGGTTACAGAGAATGCTTCCTTCCTTTCCCCTTATACAATCAGGTACTTTTGAGTAAGGAAAATAAGTAGTTGACTAGATCCATTTTCTTGTATTGTTGAAGACTTTTACATTAAGAAAAAAAGTTAAACTACAAAAAAAAAAAAAGGCTTTAAAAAATATATTCTGATCTCTATTACAACTCCAGCTGCTATACCCTAAGGAACCAGAAAAATAATATACAAATAATAGATATGTCAGAATTACAAACTGATGTATTCAAAAGCAAGTAAGAGAATCCGTAACTTATTTGACTGTAGGGTCAACAAAATTATTATAATTTTAACTGAATTTGAAAAGAATCCCAGCAGTTCTGGTCAAAACCCTTCTGCAAGATACAGGCAAGCAAGGGACAAGACATTAAAGAGCTCCGACAAGCTTACTTTCCCCCTTTGATTCTACTAAAACAAAGGCTTGCTATGAAGTAATTTACAACCACAAGTAAGTATTTTGGTTCCTCCAAAAAGACTAAAATATAGTTTGTATCTTAGTTTTACCAAAGTATTTGTTTAACCAAAATATTTCCATATACTAAAATCACCAAGCAAATAATACCTGCTAAGCTGTGAAGTATTTCTTCACCTTTTATATTAAGGCAGTGAATTCTTCTCTTATTAATTCATGGGATGAAATGGTGGGAGAGACAATGATGAGTTAGGTTTAAGGTGTCTTTGTCACAGGTGGATACAGCTGAAAACACACTTTTCACAGCCACAATACTCATATCCCTATCTTTACTTTTAGTCAAGTTGATGACATTTCGCTCCAGACACCTTTGAGAATCAAGGCTGAAGTTCCAGAAAAGTTAATTTAAAAAATATTTAATTATGTGTCCAGTTCAAATGCTTATAACTAGCAATCACAAGAGTATTATAAGTGCTTAATGTAAATAAAATATGTGAATTCTCACTCTTATGCTCAATAAAACATTCAAGAGGGCAATTAACACCACACTCACAACCAGCTTTTTCAAGAGAACCATTTCCAACCTTCCTTGTAAATACACATACTTCATACCTTCAGTTCCTTCAAAACCATTAGTTAGAAGCCTTCACAAAGCTGCATTCCTGTTTCACAAGCTTAGAATGTCAGTGTTTGAGAAGTTATTGTTCAAAGGAATAAATTAAATTATACATGCCAAGAATGTCAAGTATTATTTATAATTCCATGTTTATACATATTTGATGTTACTCTAGGCAATTAGAAGGTCTGAAAACTTTCTGAAGAATCAATATAATGATTAATAAGTAAAATAAATTACTATAAAGATTTTTTTAACCAAATAAATGCAAATTTTACGAATGTATGAGGAAAAAATAATTTGGATTTTCTGAACATCAAGTAAGTTCTCAGAATAATTTAAAACAGGTATGTGATTACCTGGGAGTATGCAAAAGCACAATGTAATTATTAATATTTATCTGGATATGTAGAACACTATTATTGTATAGTCCTCAAACTGGAATGTTACCAAACATATTACTAAAATAACCACCTGAACTTGGAGCCACACGCAGGTACAAAAGATATGTGGCATGTGGCATCAGATAGGATTTAAAAGTAGATCTGGTTCTCTCCTACCATCCTCCTTAAATCTCTTAAATTATGTTGCTCAATTTATGAAACTGAATTATGATCAAGAATCCATACAAGAAAAGAAATAATAATAATAAAAATGAATGAAAATTAAAACCATCTGGACTGAACTGAACTGGAGGAAATAAAAAAAGAGGAAAGTTCTAAGAGGATCCACAGTAAGTGGCTGAAACAAATCATCAGGAGACTGCAAGACTCCTATCTCCTGTATCTCAAAGTAGGAATGAATATCTATCTCAGAGATATGTTTCAGACAAACACCACACTGTCTTATGGGCAAAAATAATGAAATCATCTCATTCTAATCCTGTTATGCAAGAATAAAGACTACATAATTTAATTGCAAATTTGGCCTTCAAAGCAGACTAATTCTGACAGTGCTAAATTATAGTTCTTAAATCAAATTGTACTACAGACACTGAAAATAGTAAGACAATATTTTTTCTTTCTTATCATCTTTAAAAATAAATTTTTCACATTGAGATCTCAAATAAGTAATTTGAGTCAGATTTGTAGCGATCGCAAATCTTACCAGTGTTCCAAATTTAAGAACATTTTATTAGGACTTAGAAAAATTTAAAAAAAAAAAAAAAAAGGTAAGAAAAAGAAACCAGAGAAAACTCACGTCCTGACTGCCAAATTCTGAAACAGGCTGTGATATTTAAAGCTTCTGGATCTTTAGAAAAAAGAGATAAGAGTTCAGTAAACATATTTTACCATCTGCTTGGGATTCCATAAATTAAAGATGTCTGGGTATTTTTAACTGCATTCATACAGGCTTGGATATCTTTTCTCTGTTTTGCATCTGTCGTGTTTAGCTTCTTGGTATAAAACTAGCAGAGGGAGTCCAAAAGATAGAGAACATGCTCTTACTTCTGCATTGTGATAGAGTGCAAAAAGATACCCACCCACAACTATCTTGAAGATGTTAATATTTACTATAAGGTGTTTACTATCTTTCTATTAAATCCTCAAATTTGTTTATCATCTATTACCTACTTGTTGACAAATCCCAGAAACATTAGCAGGAAATATAAATGTACAAAGAAAGAACAAGCAATCTTAAAAATACTTCCCTCAAAAAAACAAAACAACAACAACAAAAAAACAAACAAACAAACAAAAAAACCCAAAAAAACCCCAAGATGCCATTCACTGACTAGGTTACTGTTTTTACACAAATACTTTATTATTTAGATAACAGATTTAGATTTAAATTTCAATTTAGCAATTTATAAATTTAAATTCTATAAATTTAAATCTAATTTAGATGGTTTGGGTGATTTTTCTACATTGAATATTAAATTTTGATTTTCTTAATGCTGTCCTCAAAGACTGTGGAACTTGTGTAATTTTTACTACAGTGAGTAACAATTTTCAAAAAGAAAATAGCAAAAAAACCCTGTGCGCCTGTAAATTACTGGAATGTGGAAAGTTCCCATTACCATTCTTAAACAGACCTCCAATAGAGACAAAGGAAAGTTTCTATTTTTTTTCTATTTTACAGTTGATAGGTGGTAGCAGCCATTACTCTTTGTCTTATACTTTATGCAGTATGGAAAGAATTACAATATAGTGACTGCATTTTCTGCAGTACAGTCTTCCCATTGTAAGGTACTCCTCAAATACTCCTCTTTCCCATACAGTCCCCATAGAGAAGTTGAGGCTAGATGAGCAGCCAGTGAGGTAAATTGAATGGCTGGACCTAGAGAGTGATGATCAGTGCCATGAAGTCTATCTACTTGGAGTCCAGTAACTAGTGAGGCACCCCAAGGGTCCATTCTGAGTCCAGTTCTCTTAAACATTTGCATTAATGATCTGGATGATGGTGTAAAGTATACTCTCAGCATACTTGTAGATGGAATCCGGCAGCAGTGCTACTTGTTATCTTTCTTCCTTCATCAAAATTGTGAAGAAATTGGAACATTGTGAACAGAATAAAGAATATGAAAGAAATAACACTATGCATATAGTACTTCCATAGACATCAAATGTGAAACAAGTGCAAGAAGAAGTAGAAAAACTCCAAGATATGCAGAGCTGTGGAACGAAACTAAGTCTTCATTAGCTCTGGCAGGTTATAGTACCAACGAATACATGAGAAACATCTGCATGTTAGTTCACATACATTATTCTCACAAAGAAATGTAAGAAAACGGAGTTTTATTTTGGTGCTTGTACATCAGAGTCTTTCCTGCAGAACCAAAGAAAATAACCTAAGAAGGCCTAAAAGCAGTAATAGAGGCTTTCAGTTTCAGCACAAAAGCAAAATGGCTAACAACTAGCCTTCCTATATTTATAAATCCTCTGCCACAAGTGATTTATTAGCAAGACATTGTTCAAAAGCAAATATTTTGCATAACAAGTTCACATAAATGTATTCATCCTCTCATGTGTACATTGGGGAAAAAAGTTAATTCCTTTAATGGACCTTGCATGAATTCCTTTACAACAATTTATGTTTTCTCAGTAATTATTTGCTTACGAAGTATTAATTTATGTTCTCATCTCAGCTTTTTTTTTTTTTTTTTTTTTTTTTGTTTATCATGGGAAGATAGTGCAAGTTTTCTTACTACCATGAATATAGCCGAGGGCATGAGTCACATTACACCTATGTTTTTTGCTGTTTGGAAATCATACATTTCTTAAAATCTGTAATTTTCCTCACACTGCTATTACAGCCCTAAAAGTGACTGAAAATTAGATTGGCCTACATGCATGCTACATTAGTCAGTAAATTAAATTCTTGGAGAAGAGTATGAAACAAGGTACCATGCAATAAAACTTCCTTAGCATATTCTGCAGTCAAATTCCTTGGAAATTTTCGAAGTTAAGACATGTTCCTTTGTGTTTAATAGTTCTCAAGGATTTTATTTCCCATTATTTTTAGAGGGAGGAAGAGAAGACACAATTTAAATATAAGAATCATTCAGTAAAGATGTGATATATATGAACCCACGGCTTTTAGTATTATGAAAAGCTAATTTTAAAAATCTCTCAACAGAAAGAGCCTGTAATGGTTAGGAAAATAAAACCAAACAAAGTACAAGAACAAAATATAGTATCTATAATAACTTACTGTATATGTAAACTTATTGTTTCAGTTCTTTTCAACCACCATAATCACTCTCCCTAATAAGGGTATTGGTTTTGCATACCAAGGTTTTTGTGAGGGTGAGGCTACAGGGCTGACTTCTGTAAGAAGCTTCTAGAAGCTTCTCCTATGTCTGACAGAGCCAGTGCCAGCCAGTTCCAAGAATGACCCGTTGCTCGCTAAGGCTGAGCCCATCACAGATGGTAATGTCCCTGTGGTAACATTTAAAAAGGGGAAAAAGAGTTATTCCACAGAAGTAATTGTAGCCAAAGTGTGAGAATATGCGAGAGAAATAGGGTCAGTGAGGAAGGAGGGGTAGAAGGCGCTCCAGACAGCAGAGCTGAAATTCCCCTTCAGCCTGTGATGCAGACCATGGTGAGGTACCTGTGCCCCTGCTGCCCATGGAGGTCTGTGGTAGAACAGAGACCTACCTGCAGCCTCTGGAGGAACCCTACACTGGAGCAGGTGGATGCACCCAAAAAAGGCTGTGACCCCACGGAAAGCCTGCACTGGAGCAGGCTCCTGGCAGGGATCTACAGACTCGTGGAGAGAGAAGCCCACACTGGAGCAGGTTTGTTGGTAGGACTTGTAACCCTGTGAGGGACCCATACTGGAGTAGCCCATTCCTAAAGGACTGCATCCCATGAAAAATGATACATGCTGGAGCAATTTGTAAAGAGGGAAGCTCATGGGAAGGACTCACTTTGGAGAAGTTTGTGGAGGAGTGTCTCTTGGAAGGGACCCCTCACTGGAGCAGGGGAAGGACTCCTCTCCCTGAGGAGGTAGCAATGTGAGAAACCATATGTGATGAACTATAACCTCCACTCCCTGTCTCCCTGCAACCACTAGTGGGGAGGAGGTAGAGCCCGGTGAGGAGGGAGGAGTGGGGAGTATATGTTTTAAAGATTTGCTCTACTTCTTATCCTTCTCTGATTTTGATTAAGAATAAATTCAACTGATTTCTCTAAATCAAGTCTATTTTGCCAGGGATGGTAATCAGTGAGTGATCTCTCCCAGTCCTTATCTTAACCCACCAGCCTTTCACTGTATTTTTTCTCCTCTGTTCAGTTGCAGAGAAGAGCAACAGAGTGGCTTTGGTGGGAACCCGGCATCCAGACAGATTCAAACGGCCACAATAAGCAATTATCTTGCTAGCCACTGCTGTACTGATAAAATTCCTTTAATTGTACCCTTGATAAACTGAAACTATTTAGAAGTGCAAATTTGCTCCTATTTTGCTATTTCTTTCTGGTTTTCTCTCTCTAGGAGTCCAAATTATTTCGGATGAGAGCATTTCTGTGCATTGAAAAAATCTATTTTATTGAAATCAATCAAGAAGAAATAATAATAATAAAAAAATGTAGTGGAGTCCAGGTCAAAGTAGAAGTACTAAAAGACCGAGAGGGCTCACAGGTATATGAACTACATGGAGATTTTCCCCTCCATTTCCTTAATTAATGGTGACATTATTGTATTTTTTTGCTTTCAAAGAGTCATATGATTTCCCTTTAAAGCTGATGACAGAAAGTATACAGTCAATTTTTTTCATTCTTTCTCTACTTAAGATTAGTTTTCCTTGCTTATACATATGCTGTTAGAATACTGTAGTATAAGCAGTGGAACACCTATATCCCATAGGCCCTGACTACATACATTAGGGGTGCACTATTTTTCATAGTTTATAAACCACTTCATCCTTCATGTGATGACAGCAAGTGCTTAATCAGGGTGGGCATTAAATTCAGTGAGGGAACTGCCTCAGCAGTGGAGTGCTGTTCTGAGTTCTTACCACACTGAGCCATAAATTGCCATAGCAGATGAAAAACAAATTCTATGATTATGACAGGGAAGTAAAAGTCTCTGGCAGTGTAGCTTTTTTGAACAATGTATTCCTTCTCTGCTCACAGCCTTTTATTTTAACTCCCTAGTAACTAAATGCCTAAGTTGTAGATTTCTTCAAGATTTTGTGTTCAATAAATCTATTCCTCATAAACTTAATAGATACATACGGGAAAATTTTTTGCAATGTTATCTGCAGATTGAGCAGTGCCGTTAAGGTTACTTAGCCCTAACCATTGGCTTTGTGGATAAATAATGAAAATGTTTAGGTTACAACCTTGTCATGCAACTCTGAGGAGAAAACTTTTTCACTGTATGCATACATGTGTCTAGTATTGTGCCTCAGTTTTCCTCTCAGGGTTTTGTTACTTTCCAAGTTCAGTGGTGGGACAAAAATAGACTCCAATGTGTTCATTTTCATTTCCCATTGAAATTCGGCTAGTTTTGAGGATTAGTGAGCACATTCAGAATTCATTTTCTTGATGATTTGCATTGGGAAGGATTGCTGACTTTAGATTTCTGATATTGCATTACTTCACACAGAGGATGAAATCTATACATTATAAGACAATCCCATATTCCAGCCCCAAGTCTGGCTAGTATAACTTACAAAGTAAATTATTATGAATTTAGTACATACATATATATGGTACAGACTACCTGATACCTACATATCACCTATATCACCTATAAACTGGAAGAGTAATTAAGTACTTCTGTTATCTTGATTCAGCCCTGAAAACAGCATCCTACTAGTAGGATTATCCACTGAAGTCTTATAACAGTTTTTTGTCCTGAGTTTTCATGCCCTCCTTATTCAAGGAGCCTTGCAAACTGTTAGGAATTCTGTTCACCTTGCTCACCACAGGTGTATAGAGATGGCAAAATCTGCAGCAGGCAGAAGGGATTATCTTAAACTGCTGAGGGACACAGTAACTATAAAAGCACAAATTTAATTAATCTTAATTTGACATGGTTTTATAAGGTTAAATTCACAACATCAGATATACAGAAAGTATTTCTTCAAGATTAAATACCTGGCTCTAAAAGTGGAAGCACTTCTGTATCCATATAACAGAGACTGCAGTGAAAATATCAGTGAAAATGTTCATCAGTGCCACATAAAATTAATAAAAAGAGCTCAGTGATTTTGATACCATGATGCCTGACTAAAAATCAGGCCATTCATCCTTAAACTAAGAATTATGTGTGAATTTCTTACCACTTGGTTCTTACATCAAAATAAAATTTAAACATCTTTGAACTGAGGGTTAGGCCTATACTGATGCAGATAGAGCTGTAAATGAATTACTTATGCACCATTGATATTATTACTAGATGCACATGTATCTTGTGATACCTCTCTTTTTAAAATCTTAGTTTTTACTATAAAGAGTATTATTACATAAAAGATTATGTTAGTCGTAATGAAATAATAAGTCAGTGAAGAGGTTATGTCAATGAGGGAGATGCAAAAAAGCCCTCCAAAACCCCAAACCACAACCCAGCTTGAGCAGTGCAAGTTTCTATCTCTTAATCAGAAGGGTGTGTGTGAATGCAGGTGTAATCTCAATGTCAGAGAAATAAATACCTTTCTATGCTGGGTTTTTATGATTAATATGACAGCTACAATACTTGTTTTTCAGAAATGTATTTAATGTACAAAAATATTTTTATTCTGGGACAGTTTGAGCACAGTGTCTGGCTTTAAAGATTAAAGATGCCCATCCTTCAGAAACCCTGGAGGAACAAGTCTCTGCAGAGGAAAGGAACCAATTTTCTTTAAAGTTCTCTTTTATCTATTTCCATACAATTTAATTGTGATGACCCAGATAGGTACTTCATGCTATCGTCCTTTGTTATTTTCTGGACAGGGAATACAGTTTAATGACAGCTACAGAAAACAGGAAAATATTTACTACCTATAGGAAATTTTAGCAAGCATCATTACTGTTATTTAGGGAAGAGAGAATAAATAAAATTTTGAAAGCAAGAGATATAAAAATAATTTCTATGGAGAATACTCCATAGAAGACTTTAAAATAAACTTTCAGTTTTAGTCAGCTGAAATAGTCAAAGCTGAGGCACAAGGAATATCCACTATCATAACTTAAAAAGCACTGTGACCTACATGATTCTTTGCAGACATAAGCAAAGACAGTGATTTTTTTTCCCAGAAAAAACTTAAATGTTTTATAGGACTAGTTATTATAGCCTCATTAGATATAAAAACCTGATAAAGATTTATTTTCAGTCCACATAACTGGGGTAAAAGAATCAGTTGTTTTCCGGCTTAGATGAACTTTCAATCTCTCCTAAGGGACTAGAGGTTTAACTTTTCTGTTTCCACTGAGTTAAGTAGCAGAACTGGACACAAAAGTAAATAATTTAGAATACTTCTTCATGAAGACAAAATTAAGAGTAATCCATAATGCACCACACTCACCCAGAAGGGTGACTCCAAATACAGCTACATCTGTATTAGAAAAGTTTAGATTAGAAAAGTTAAAAGCAGAAGATTTTTCTGCACGTAGAGGGAAGATGAAATTGTGATTTCTCTAATTTTTAATGTCTTTCTAGCTATTTTTTCTAACTTTTACCCATTCAGGACATCACTGTTCTCCACTTTGAATTCCCTGCTTCATTCAAGTGTGCATGTTTGCGTCAAGGTTAAATTTAGATGTATAAGGCAAATTGTGTTCTCAGTTTCATTTCACTGTAAATACTGAGTAATTGAAATCCATGGACCTACTCCTGATTTATATGAGTGTTACTAAAGGCAGAATTTGATGTCCCTGAGGTCAGTACCAAGGGTCTTGAACACAAACAATTACGTTAACCTATATCAGCTCTGCAGCTATGTCAAGGATACTGCTATATGTAAAGTTTCAGCATTTTATCTAGGCTGAAGATTAACTCAATCCAGAACAAAGCACTCTTAACGGCATTAATAAATTTCCATAATGGAGATGAAATAAGTTGAATAAGCAACAGCAACAACCTTCTCAAATATGTAACATGGTCGCTTTAATATGGATACAGTACACATTGGCAATCAGAAACATAAATATTACCTGCATAAATAGGAAGTCATTCCAACATTGAAAAGACCCTTTGTTTTCTTTTATAAATGCAAGTAAATTTTATAGCTGTAGTGACTTGCCATCATTTTACACATTTAATGTTAGTGTTTTAATATGTTATTCGGTTAAACCATTGAAAATATTAAAATTAGACCTAGGCTAAAAAACAGCTAAAATTAAGTGTTTAAATCCCTACAAAAGTTTCAGAAATATTTAGATTGGAATAGATTTTTAATTGTAAATGAAATGGGTGCTGGAAACAATGCTACAATTCTTTTCTGCAAATTAAAATACTTCAACACTAGAATCCAACCTGCACTAAATTAAGCAGGTCACTGATGGGTTCCCAAAGTAAGAAGAAATTAGCAATGTAATTAACCTTAACAAGTAATATGTGTGCTGCATGCAGCACCATTACATACATGAAAAACTAATAAGGCAAATATCTGGTTCATAAAAAAGCTGGTGATTGGTGAGTTCTGAAGAACGTTTTTATTTCCAAGACAGAAAGATTAATAGCCAGTTCCATCAGGGAAAAGAATGAATTTAATGCAGAGCCCACTACATTTGAATTACTTCTTTTTGCCTCAGCTTTCCTTATTAGCACACCATAACTGAGCTGGATTTTGTACATTTTTTTGATTTTCATTTCTATCTAATAAAAATTTTACCAATTATTTTGAAAGATTCAGTGAATTATTTTAAAAAGTCCTAGATTTTCATTTTTTTATCTAAGCTTCCAAGTTGATATTGATAACCAGAATATTTTACATATTGTTTTAACAAAATGACAGTTGTGAGTATATTCTCTTCTTATTTATTCCATTTCCAAATGAGAACAAATATATAAATAGAAGAAAAAAAAAAAAAAAAGAGGAAAAAAATTAGAAGGGGTGAAGATTTGTCATGTATAGGAAAGCTGAAAGCTCCATTTTAGCCAAGAATTCTCTTCCCATTTCCTGCAGCTTTCCCTTTCTTCACTTGACAGTTTGCCCTGGCACACACACAAGGAATTCTGCCTGCAGTTGCTCCACAGCAGTCTTTGGCAGGGTCACTTCTACAATACAGATTTAAGCCAAAGGCAAGTATCTTCACCTTTGGAAAACTGTATAAACACTGAAATAAATCAGCCTGATGTGGATGGAACATGTCTAAAAAAGGGGAGAAGAACTCTCACTACCTCTTGGGAAAAAGAGGGTAAGAAGAAGCAGAGACAAAAAGCAGCACAGAAACAGAGAATCAAGCAAAACTAGGAAAAATTTAAAAGTAAGTGCTACAGCTTAAAATAGACTGACTTTTCTGAAAGCTACATGCTTCTGTTTTTCTACACAAAAGCAGCAATTCATACTTCTCAATCCTATCCACGTTAGTATGACCTGGAGTGGTCACTTCCCAAGCCCGCCCATCCTTATATCAGACTTGTCAGCAATATCAGTATTGGCTGTGTTAATGAATTTAGTGCAGTGGATACTCTCAATTAGATTACCCAAAATATGACAGAAATTGGAAGAAAAATCTGAAACAATGTAGGTATTTACTACTTAGAAGCACAAGAAAAGCAATAGCATGGAATTAATTCTGAAAGGGTCTTTTGCATCAAGAATCCCATTTAGAATTTTCAAAAAAAGGGCATGTGTAGCAGAATCGCACACAGGGGAATCACCATCATTACTCCCTCCCTGTGCTTGATGTCATGCCCTGTATTCCCCAAACACCTGAACTCATAACTTTCACACTCCCTGCTTGGTGTTCATGATTTTGAAATGGTTAAAAATGTTGAAAATTAGAAAGAAAATTTATCTAGAGCTCCCCCATGCCCAAACTTCTGTAATAATCCAAATGCTCTTTCTTATGAAAGACTAAGTTACTTGTCATTCATGTTGTTCAAATACTTTTACTGAGAGAAGGAAGAGAAGAAGTAAATCTGACTGACAGGCCAGTAGATGGTGGAATGAAATTTAAATTAGAAACAGAAATCCAGACAATATCTAATAGGCACAGCAGTTATATTTTTATCCAGTTAAAGAGTTTTCCAATTCAAACTGCATAACATATTTTTTAATTAACTCATTCAAAATGCAGTTCTTAGGACACAAGAATTCACAAGGGAAATGTGGTGGCCTAGGTCTGACTGAGAGATTAAAAGTTCTATACCTTCACTTGAAGTTTATTTACTCACTGAAATTACAGTATAAAATGTTTAATTAAAAGTTACATTTTTAAAAAATGTAAAATTTGCCTTTAAAATTTAATTCAATTTATTAATCCTCAAACAGTATAGGCAATTTTAACTGAAATGGATATGCAGTACTTTCAGTAGTGTGAGAGTTTGTCTGAAGATATAGTATCTTGTCACTCACTGCTGGCACTAATCAAATGCCTAACATTCTTACTCATAAGTCACGGATTTTCCCATTGAGTTTTTTACATGAGCCTTTGTAAAATAACACAGAGTGATAAGTACAACCAAAAAAGATAGACAGGATTTCCAACGGACTCAGGCCTTACATAAATCCTTCTTTTGCAGTCATTAGAAGTATCTTAAACGAGAACAACATTAGGTGAATACTAAGATTTTAAAATCTCACCTATATTACACCAAGCAAAAAACAATGCGCCTTTTAAAAAAGTATTACATTATCTTCATAATCATTTTGTGTCCTTCTTTTAAAGGAAAAAAATAACTCTGTAGTCTATGAAGTAGTTTGTTCACAGCCTGCATTTTTCAGTCACTTAAGGAAAATGTGGGCTCTCTACAGAAGGGCATAGGAGACCTGGTTACCCAGGATATCGAAAAGGCTGAAATATTCAGCAACTTTTTTGCATCAGGCTTCACTGGCAAGTGCTCTGGGCACACAACCCAAGTCATAAAGTCACTTCGAAGGAAGCAACCGAAAGAATGAAAAAATGCTCAGCATAGGAGAATGAGTTCAAGACCATCAAAGGAACCCGAAGGTGCATAAGTCCATGGGACAGGGTAAGATGCACCTGCAGGTCTGTGGGAATGGGCAGATGAAGTTGCTAAGCTACTATCTAGCATATTTGAGAAAACTTGCTAAGCCATAATCCAACATATCTGAAAAACCTTCACAGTCCAGTGAAGGTCTCACTATCTGGATAAGAAGAAATATAAGCCCTATTTTTAAAAGGGAAATGAGGAAGACCCAGGGAAATTCAGGCTGGTCAGTCTTCCCTCTGTGCATGGGAAGATTATGGAGCAGAACTTTCTGGAAACTATGCTAAGGTAAATAAGGATGTGATTGGTGACAGTCGATATGGCTTCATTAAGGGCAAATGGTGCCTAACAGACCTGATAACCTT
This sequence comes from Serilophus lunatus, assembly GCA_013399895.1. NCBI lineage: Eukaryota > Metazoa > Chordata > Aves > Passeriformes > Eurylaimidae > Serilophus > Serilophus lunatus. The sequence continues at coordinate 47,055 of VXBA01002444.1, forward strand.
CTATGGCAGGATTACAGTGTTGGTGGATAACAACTGCTATCATCCACCTAGACTTGAACAAAGTATTTGACACTGTTGTGCACAATTTCCTTGTCTCTAAATTGGAGAGATGAATGGACCACTCATTGGATAAGGAAATCTGATGGATGGACCATTCAGTGGATAAGGAATTGACAGGACAGTCATAGTGGAAGAACTATAGTCAATGCTCACTGTTGCAGTGGAGTCCAGTGATGACTGGTGTTCCTCAGGGGTCAGTACTGCAATGGGCACTGTTCAACATCTTTGTCGGTGATATGAACAGTGGGATCCAGCATGTCCTTGGTGTGGTGTGGTTCACATGCTGGAGTGAATGGATGCCATCTTGAGGGACCCGGACAGGCTTGAGACATGGGTCTTTGTGAAACTCATGAAGTTCAACAAGGGCAAATGCAAAGTCCTGTACCTGGGTCGAGGCAGTCTAAACAGAGGCTGGGTGCAGAATGGATTGACAGCAGGTCTGAGGAGAAGGATTTAGGAGTGTCAGTGGATGGGAATCTCAACATTAGCTGACAATATGCACTTGCAACACTGAAAGCCACCGTGTCCTGGGCTGCATCAAAAGGAACATGACCAGTAGGTCCAAGAAGGTGATTCTCCCCCTCTGGTCTGTTCTTGTGAGACTCCACCTGGAGTACTGCACCCAGCTCTGAGGTCCCCAACATAGAAAGGACATGAACCTATTGTATAGAGTCCAGTGGAGGGACCTAAAGATGATCAGACAGCTGGAATGCCTCTCCTGTGAAGACAGGGTGAGACAGTTGACATTATTCAGCCTGGAGAAGAGAAGGTATGCAGGGGAAACCTCAGAGTACTCTTCCAGTACTTTAGAGGGGCCTACAAGAAACCTGGACAGGGACATTTTACAAGGGCATATGGTGATAGGACAAGGGCTTATGGCTTAAACAGGAAGAGGGTAAGTTTAGATTAGATATTAGGAAGAATTTCTTCACTATGAGAGTAGTGAGACACTGGAACAGGTTTCCCAGAGAAACTATGGATGCCCCATTCCTGGTAGTGTTCAAGGCCAGACTGGATGGGGCTTTGAGCAGCCTGGTCTAGTGGAAGATGTCCCTGTCTACAGCAGTGCGGGTTTGGAAGGAGATGATTGTTAAGGTCCCTTCCAACTCAAGCCATTCTATGTGGCAGGCTGTCCCCCTGCAGCCCAGGAAAGGCCATGATGGAATAGATAACCACCTGCAGCCTATGGAAGGCCCAGTTTCAGAGTAGGTGGATGTGCCTGAAGAAGGCTGTGGCCCTGGGGGAAGATTGCACTGGAGCGGGCTCCTGGCAGGACCTGTGATCTTGTGGAGAGAGGAGCCCACACTGGAGCACATTTGCTGACAGGACTTGTGACCCTGTGGGGGACTCATGCTTGAGCAGTTCGTGAAGACATCCTGTGGGAAGGATGCACATTGGGGTTTTTGAAGTCTGTTTCCTATGTGAGCAACTCCATGCTGGAGCAGGAGAAGAGTGTAAGGAGTCCTCCTGTTGAGAAGCAGCAGAGACAGTATGTATACGAGGTGACTACAGTCCCCATTCCCTATTCCCCTTTATCATGAGGGAGAGGGAGAGAAACTGAGAGTGAAATTGAGCCCAGCAAGGGAGGGATGGGGGAAGTTGTTTCAAGATTTTGTTTTATTTCTCATTATGCTACTCTGTTTTGATTGGTAATAAATTAATTTCCTCAAATTGAATCTATTTTGCCAATGATGCTAACTGCTGAGTGAACCTCCTCTCCTTAACTCAACCCACGAGCCTTTTGTTATATTTTCTCTCCCTTTCCCAGCTTAGAAGAGGAATGATAGAGCAGCTTTGGTGGGCACTGGGTGTTCAGCTAAGCTGAACCCACCACAGGCTTCTTTTAATACCACGTGAATAGAAAAAGCTGTCTGTTACCCAGGGATGTTTCATACGATACTAACTGTGAAACTTCTGGAAACAGAAGAAAAAAATGCCTGTAATTCAAGGAACTACTTAATTATCTAATTTTAAGTATGTGCTGAACTGTCATTTATTTTAATGAAACTTAGCGACATTTTCTGCTGCCAAATGGGATCAAGGTTTCCTTTAAAGGGTTAATATTTCTTTACTCTGAATTTCTTTGCTTTCCTTTGCTTTTCTCCTCTCAAAGTACACACATTTGTTTATACTTTCAAGTGTTTTTTATATCTCCACTTCAGCTAATAAGCTTTGAAAATCATCTTATAAAAAAATAAGATGAAAAGAAATTGGATTTTTTTTTTTTTTCAGATGGACTTGCTTTTGCTCTAAAATATTCTGGGAAATAGTCTCTGGGAAATAATGCCATTGCATGCATTGCTGAAGTGTCCTATGTTATAACAATTAAAACATCAGTTGAAATGTATAATTGTATAGTTGAAGGATCTAATTGAAGGATATATGAAAAATATTCTTACTCAATGCTTTTTTTTGTCAGCACTTTTGCCTATTATGTCAGTTAATTTCTGAAAGAAAACCAATCCTTCTAAACTTAGGCACTCGTTGAATGCTCATTTTCTAGCCTTTTATAAGTGCTTGGCAAAAGTGGATGTGCAGACTGCAAGGTGATCTCTGTGAAATCCATAAAATCTGGATGTTGAAAAAAAAATATGCTGGAGGCAATCTAAGCTTTTACTTAAGTTAAACACAAGTCACATGTAGCTAGGAGTAGAAGAGCTCTGTTCTAGCTTACAACATACTTTTTTTCAATGGCCCCTGGAAAGAAGAGAGAGAAGGCAATAGTACTAAAGGAGCAAATAAATGCTGTTTGTCCTATGATACCCATGTAATTGAATCTAGCCACACAATTAACTTTACACATTAAGAAATTTGTCTGGTTCTTCAAGTCCTGTGGGAATTTTGCCATTCAGTTCAACAGGAAAAGAACAGGAAAGAGTTAATAGGATTATATCACTGTAAATTAAATTATACTTCCATGTGCAGGATCAGACATACAAGCAAGAACATACAGATAGGTATTATGTTGTACAAAGTAAAGATATTTCATCATTTTCCCTAATATTTTGTCTTGTAATCATAGAATCCATTGCAAATATTATTTAGTTCCTATGATAAATCTTTAGGAAATGAAAAGGCATTCTCTCTGCTTACAAAACAGTTTTTTCAGTAAAAGTGAAGCCGTAGCAATGAATTATTTCATTTTACATGAAGGTTTGAGCATTTATTTTTTTAAATATCATGCATTAGAAATTTAATCACAAAGAAAATCTATAGTAAAAAGAATGTTTTATATATGATGAAATTGATGCGAATCAGAATTCACATGCTGAATTCCTCTTATAGAGTTTAGACACACAAAGATTTTTAGAGATGTCAAGTTTATGAGAATGAATTGTAAAATGCACGATAAATAATGTCAGAAGCCTGCCAAGAGCAGCAGACTAAAGAGATGAAAGACTTCTCATTATCAAAATACACTGACAATGGAGCAGTAACTGTATCCACTATTTCTTAAATACTGAAATATTATTTTAGCACTATTGTTGTGACCATTTCTTCTTGAAAACAAATAAGCAAACAAACAAACCACACAAAACTCACACCAAACTCACACCGAAACCAAGTCTAGCTGGTTTACTTTCAGCTGCTGTGTACAGTAAATGAAAGCAGCTCTCTCTCCCAGCAATATAGATGACAAACAAGGTTCATGTGCATGCCAAGTTCTTCTGCAGACGTTGTAGCACAAAATAGAGAAGGTTTAATCCTTTATAGCACAAAGAGTTGCATTGGCTTGAACTCAGCTACAAGAAACAGAGCAGTTACTGTGTTTTCGCACGTAGCCGTTTCATGCACAGCCAGTGAATTACTTCTGATGCATTCATATTTTGGGAATTTGCAAAACCAGAGGGAAGGAAGGGGTAGCCATCCACAGGAAACCAAGACCCAACCACTTCTTTAAATAACCATCTGGCAAACTGAGAAGTCAGAAGTAAATGCTATTCCTTGCACAAATCATAAATATTTAAAAATAGTTGTTTAATCCTTTTTTTAAAAAAAAAAAACAAACCTCAGTGTAAGAAATTTAAACCAAGGTATTTCAATTCAAGTATTTTTCCTAATTATTAAATGTATCTTTACTAAATGATATTTTGACATAGTAAAAAGCCTTCAGTTCTCCCATCTACCAATCTCCCAAACATATAGTGATGGATCCATACCTATAGATATACAGCAAATTACATGTCCATGATTTATTCCATCTACTGCATTAAATGTTGATGTTATCCAAATATTCCTTTCACCTACAGGTTTTTTGGAAAGTGTCAGGCATACAGAGGTGTTACATTAAGTTGGGGATTGAATAAATTACTTGGCAAGTCACTAAAGCAACTGGATTTGGAGTCACAGTGTCTCTGAAGATTTGAGCATCTTAAACATGAAACCTTCAAAGTCTGCTTGGCCATCATAAAAAAGAAATTGCACAAAATAAAAGCTTGGGTTCCTTTAGTCATGAAGAATAAATACTAGATATTCAGAAAAAGATTTGCATGGAGCTCCAAAAGACAGTAACACCCGGTCTGAATCAGCATCAGTCATAACCCTAAAATGCCATACAAATAACACTGCAAGATAGGATAATATTAGGAAGCAATAGATTAGGCATCTAAGCTAGCCATTCAACTGCATTGTGTAGACTTACGTGGTAAGATACTGCCTTATGTGTGTTACTCACTATTGGATAAAGTAGAGTGTGGATACCTAAATTTTATTTCTATGTAAATTATAACCCAGAAATCTCCTTTTCCACTGATGTCTTCTTTGATGAAAAAAGCACACTCAGTATTGCTCAATATTGTATGTAAAAGTTTCTTGGGTGCCTAAAACCTGGTCTGAACATCTCTTGCTGTATTTTAGTATGATGGTGTTGAGTTTTGACAAGTTATCTGACACTTAGCTTGGACTTGACCCAGGCCATCCTTTTTCTCATGTCTTCAGAACATCTAGTAGGCATCCTTGAACTACACCTAAAATACTAGGTCTCTGGTCTCCCCTAACCTTTTGTGTTCAAAGAAGGGCAAGAAGATGGTGAAGGGTCAAGAAAACATGTCTTATGAGGAATGGCTGAGGGAACTGGGATTGTTTTGTCTGAAAGAGGCTCAGGGGAGACCTCATTGCTCTGTACAACTACCTGAAAGGCAGTTGTAGTGAGGTGGGGATTTGGTCTCTTCTGCCATGTCTCAGAAGAAAGGATGAGAGAAAGGGGCCTTAAGTTGCACCAGGGAAGAGTCACATGAGTGATTGGGGGGGGGGGGAAATCACTTAATGAGTGGTTAGGCACTGGAATATATTGCCCCTGGAGATGGTGCAGTCACTGACTCTGGAAGTGCTCAGGAGGGGCCTGGATGTGGCACCTGTGGAAATGGTTTAGGGGTGATTATAGTGGTGCTAGGTTGATGGATTAGATAATCTTCAATGTCTCTTCCACTCTTGATGATTCTGTGATTCTGTAACTTTTATAAAATGCTGTGAAGGTCACAACTTTACTCAAAATACATCAATTGAATATAACATTCTGTTGCTCTTTCTGTTCTCAAAAACCTCCCAGAAGAAAAATATCAAGCAGAAACACTAAAGTGAAGGTTACAATTATAGTATACTTCCTGGTTCAAAAACTGTCAAGTTTTTCCTGAAAGAATTCAGTTGTCTTCTATATTTTCTTAAACACCAGACTATGTTCTTGGACATTCTCCAGTCTCCCATTTGTAGCCATCCTATTGCTATCCGGCAAAAAGTACAGGAAGAAAAAAATTAATTAAAAAAATATATATACATTAGGACTGAAAGGAGGGTCAAGAATAAAAGCCATAGAAAGTCCTTGGTTCAGGAAGTAACAACAACTTCCATAATTTTTCTTTCTGTGTCTCTTGAGTCATCAAACAAAAAGATGTCTATAAAGTCATAAGTACAATTCCCTACCATGAGTATTTTAATAGCTGTTGGCTAATGCAACTGTAGCAAACAGGAGGGACAAAATTCTCCAAACCTCAGAGGAAAAACAAAACACAAATAATTTAAGGTTTATACTAATTTGAACTTGTAATGGATATAGCAAACACATATCAGGAAAGAATATTTACATGTGCCTGAGACACTGAAATGTGAAAGTGCAAGACAAATACCAGAGCCTAAGTCTCCATTACTTTGCATCTGTTCTGATTTTCTACAACCTTGCAATCACTTTTATTACTGTAAAATGATTGTAAAAACAAATAAATGATTCATAAAGGAGCTAAAAATAATTAATTAAATTAATTAATTAAAAATAATAATATTCTACAGGTTTATTTGTGACTAGAAATGTAGTGGAGAAATATATTAATAATAAATACTTTAGTACATACTTTATTGCAACAGAGATCATCCTATACCAGCTGTTTGGTTGGCCTGTTACACACACATTAGGATGGATATCAAGGGTGTAAAGAAAGTTTGGCCCACAGTTTTTTCTGAAATTTGCCATGTCTCAGTACACTGGGTTGCTAGTTGTATGTTCTGCAATCCAGGGATGGGAATTTAATGTGTAGATATAAAAATTATCATTAATGTTTGACAAAGATGTGAGTTCCAATTCTATTAAATGGAATGTGGACAAGAATACAGACCTTTTCAATGCAAATTTAAGAAAAGTCCAGAATATTTATAGATTGGCAGGCATATTCTTACTGAATATCTAATCTATAATGTGAGAATTCAGTGTTCATTAGTTCACGCTAGAAAAAAAAATCCTTTAAGAAATCACTAAAATTTTCTTAATTGTAAATTGAAAACCGATCAAATATTAAAAGGTTCCAGTTAAAGTATGATGTTGTTTGTGACATTCTAGCAAAATATTTTCCATTTTGGACTTCAATAAAAAAAAACACAACAAAAATAAATTGACTTTGAATATAATTATTATTGTATGCATTTTGATTACTCACTAGCCAGTCTACTGAAACATGCTTAAGAGATTAAAAACTTTTGAAGTCCCGTTTATTTACAGGCCAAGAACTCCACAGAGATGAGGTCTGATCTCTCAAGTGTCCATTTGTCATTAATGTCTTTGAAAAATGGACATAAATTGCTATTGCCATTGGAAATGCAAAATTATGATGTGGTTTTATTTATAATGATCATGCTTTTCAAAAGCAACAAACAGTTGATAATTACACCCACTGAATCAACTACTATATAGTTTCTATCATTATATATTTCTGAAATATTGACTTACACAAGGTCTACATGTGCTACTCATTGCATAAAGACAGGAAAGACACTGATTTTAATTTGAGAAGACTGCAGTCTAAACAGAATGCAGGGTATCGCAAATGGGTGCAGACTAGGGAGCACAAGGATACAATAAAATGGTGCTAATCACCATAAAGTGTGGTGGTTTCAGCTCACGTGCTGCCTGATATACCAGGTCTGGAGAAATTGTAGCAAAGCAGCATCTTAAAAAGGAATCATTCATAGAACATGTTAAAAACGCTATATAGATCCCTTTTTATCAGTCTTATTTATCAGATCTTGCACATACATTATGGAAGTACAGATATTTGTATATTTTAGTCAATACTAATGGTTCTCGTATGCATTTATTGTATGTGTGTTCTTTCCAAAGTTTTTGACCCTGTAAACACATGTGTCATTGTAACTACTTCCACTTAATGTTTCATACAGTCAAGGGGAATTTTTTAAAGTTTGTCAAAAAAATTAACACCTAATAATTAAAGACTTGTGTCACTTCCATTTTATGAATTATTGCACTAGTCTTATTAGTTCGTAAGGAGGGCAGATCAGTACTAAAATGTGGCATAAAACGAAACATCTTATTAGGGAGGAAAAAAAAAAAAAAAAAGAAAAACAGTCTACAATCATATAGAAGACCTCTTGGAGATCATCCCTTTATACCTGCTAAGATACGTAAGACAACATGGTTAGTAGTTTACATTTACCCATAGAAAAGGAGAGATTTAACATGGATGGATGTTAACAGAGATGTCCTAGAAGCAGGAGGCATGGCTTCAGCTTTCTGCTTGACCAAAGACTTCTGTAACTTTGGGAAGTCACTCAGGACATTTCAAAAATTCTTAAGGATTTTTAAAACATATTTTCCAGATAGGCCACAGCATGACTTTGAAAAATATAGTACCTAATATCTATTCAAATAATAGGTCTTGGACATTTAGGCTTCTGTCAGTTCCACTAGCAACTTGTCTGGATCATTAGGTACCTAAATACCCTGAAAAAATCTGGCTCATAACTGACTTGCAGAAAGATTTTCTATCTTCAAGCAAGGTAATAAGTTATAGTTTTCCCTCATGACATTGGTATAAGGAAACGTGCATTAAAGATTACAGCACAGCTAGATATTAAAGTATGGAATGGTATATCAAGACAGATCATTAAGAAATGTCATTGCATAGTATTAATGGTGCAGTTTTATCTGGAAAACTGCATACAGTAGTGCCCAGTCTGTACCAAAGATGACATTGCAGAATCAAAGGTGTTTTAAAGACTATGACAAAAAGGATTAAGGGCATTGAAAAAAGATTTGAAAGGAACTTGAAGAGAATTGAAAGAATCTCAGTGACTGAAAAAACGAAAAGAAACCAAACCTGGTTTGTTATGAGTTGGCCATTCTCTTTTCTCTATAGCTGATGAATAAATCAAAGGAACACTTCAAGTGTCCATTGAAACAAGTGTGAATTTAATGCATTGCATTGTTAATGACTAAAAATTTTGCATGGACTTAATGTACTCATGAAATAACAATTGTTAATAATTTGTGTGATAGAAGATAATCCAAAGTGCATGATAGAGTTAAACAAGTCATAAATACTCTCATAACATGATAAACTATATCTAACTATTCTGTTCTGGATCAGCTGCCTTTAAAATTTGTTCTGGGAACATTTTCCCTCTCCTTTTTTTCTTCCTACCAGTATTGCTTCACATATACTGCAGTTGCATTTTACTATTGCTTCATATTATCTTAGTGGACTTTGGACCAGGATTTTCCACATCAGCATCTTTGTGTCATTGTTTCATTGTCAGTATTTGAAAGTGAACCCAAAATAGAGGAACTCATTTTTGGCATGTGAGTAAAACAATTCAGAAATGGGTAAGGTAAGGCAACTGTCATCAGGAAAGAGAGTGAATCTAAATAATACATCACTACAAAACAGAGAATACAATGAAGAGAGACCACTGAGAAAACTAGATCTGAGTCTTAATTACCACAAAACGTTTTGAATCCCACTAATAAATCTATGTGACAGTTAATGTATTGGCAGACATGGGAAAAACAAGACCAATTAAAATCCTCATAGCCATCATGAAAGTTTTTAAAACAGACTTCAAGATCCACTAATTTGAAAGGATTATCAGACATTTTTGTGTCTCAGCAGCATTATCAAAATCCTTTATGAAAAAGTTAACTGGCAGAGATTATTAGAAAACTAGTATTCTGTGAAAGATCTTTCTTTCCTAACATCTCAAAACAGTGACAACATTTAATAGCTGACACCACATGAAGTGTAGCTTTTAAACATGCTGCTCCTAATCACTGATAGAGAGAACTGAGAATTGTAGCTTGGAATAAAAAGAACCAAATCACTGGGCAGTTCATCTGCCTAGGTGTCACCTTCTTCCCTACACACCTATTTTCCTTTCATGCCTTTAAACATAGAACATTTGTGGCTTATTTTGAATGGCAAATGATGATTACATGATCATACATTGTCATTTCTTTTTAGCAATGAAAATATTTCTATGTGTTATAGTTTTAAGCAATGTGGTGGTTTTAAGCACCACAATATTAACTAGGGAGCACTCTTAATAGTGACGAGAAGAATGACAGAATGTGACAACAGAGAAACACTTTATTTGTCTGGAGCTCAAACAAAGGAAAACACAGTTTAAGGGAACCCCAGACTCAACACAAATAAAAGCACCCAACAAAAACCACAAAAAAAAGGAAACAAAGAAAAAAAAGGAATAAGGGAACTGCTTTCAAAGGCCAGCCAAGCTGGCCACAGAGAAGCAGTGGAAAGGAAGAGCCATTTCCTTCTTCTCCCTCTCTGGTGGTAGCCAACTCCCAGCCCTTGGAATCTCTGAAAAACACAACACAGTGAAAGGTTCTCCCCCCAACCCGGGATGTTATTTGGGGAAGCTTTCAACCTGTAGTTGTGCTGGTGTGGCTCCAATGCCGATGGAGGTGGGCTGAGTCAAGCCACGGGGCCTGGGAGTAGGAGAAGGGGAGCCGTGCTGCTGCTCTCCAGCTTTGCAGGAAGCCAAAGAGAGTGAACTTCCGTTTCTT